>JAUEKU010099521.1:0-12966 GCA_032274805.1 Gypsophila paniculata
TCCAAGCCACGGGCTGGCTCGACCAAGCCCGTCCCTCAAATAGGCCGTGCCCGAGTTCAATGAAATTGGCCCGGCGTACCAAGCCCCGTGTGAGTGACTACCTAGAACGGTAGCAAGGCCAAACCGTGTCTAACTATTGCACAGTGTATAAGGTAACACCCGACCGTATCTAACTGTTTGCACGGCGTTTGGGAATAATAAACGATTGTGTCTAACTATTTGCACAGTGTTCTGACGTAATACCCGACCATGTCTAACTGAAAGGTTACGCGCATGGGTGACCACCTTGCACCGTTTCAAGGCCTAAACGTGTCTAACTGTTGCACCGCGTTTAGGAGTAATACCCGACCATGTCTGACACGTTTGCACGAACATCAGAAGTAATACACGGCCGTGTCTAACTACCCGCTTGCTTAACCGTCATAATTTTGACTTGCAATGCACGGTGGTTGTAGGTCGATGTCTCACTGTGACTCACTTTGGTCGCCCATCTGGCGTTCACTTTACACGGTGTTTTTAGGTAAATGTTTCACCGTGTCTTACTTTTACCTTTGTCAAGAAGGCAACTACCTCACACGACTTTCAACCGTGTCTAATTTCTTTCGGCGGGGCAAATGTTCAGCCGGACGGATGTGGAGTTAATAGAGGCCGAACAAAGTTGAGTTGGACAAATGATCGGTCGGACGAATATTTTATCAGACAAATTTTGAGTTGGTTTAGTTGGACAGAGGCTGTCAGACATGGTCGAGTCGGACAAATATTCAGCCGGACGAATATTCATGGCTAAAACTTGATTGCTTCTCACGATGAGTTTTGCTGTGAAACCTTTCCTCCGCATGGATTAGCGTGTCTAATCGAAGATTGTGTTATAGTTCGAAAAATTGAGCATTTTATCGGGGGCCTTTTTCTTGGGGATGAGAACAATGTATGTTTAATTGATGTTCGTTTAAATCGGGTCACCCCGGAGCAGACAAAGGATAGTCCATGCAACCAGAGGACCCATGATATGCCAATAGGTATGGTAAACAAGACCATTTATACAGTCCGGAACCGACAATTTAAATGAGTGGATTTTGTTTAGTGCTTCAACAACTTCATCAACGGTTATACTCCTTTGCAAGCAAGAGTGGCATTCATATCCCCTGTAACTCTATTTTCCACCCCATTGATAATGTCTGCTAACTCCGCAGGCATGCTAGTCGAGAAGATATCCTTGACGTACCGCGTCGCCAATCTTGTCACGTCCATATCACCCTCACAAAAGACGCCATCCACGTCCACCAGGTTCAAAATGTAGTTCATCTGTTTGCATTGATTGACTTTTCTATGGAAACATTTTGTATTTCTATCTACGTCTTTAAGCCGCAATGCTCGAGATCGTTGATGCCAAAATAGTTCATCTTGTCTAAGTAAGTGGGCAATTATAGAAACGGGTAATTTCCGCTCATGAATGAGGGCTACGGTTCGTAGTCCCTCATTTAGATGTTTGTGGTGTCTCATTTTTGTGTTCAAATCGCGTACAATTTTTCCCAATAGAAATGGCCTTCCATGCTTGTAGTCAATATTAATATAAAGAAAAAATAATTGATTGCAAATTAAGTATATTTTTTTTGCTGAAAGAAATTTCTTTTTTTATATACTCCGTACTAAATTTTTAATCAAAAATAAAATTAGCAAACGATTTTTTAATCTTTTGTATAAAAATAAATAATTTTATTTATGCGGTTATTCTCTCTTAAGACGGGTCATGCGCGTTTTATACTTCAAAGGAATCACTAAGATACGAAATTAAATATGTGGATGTTTTAATTTAAATCACCAAATATTCCATTCTCATTCCAAGAAACTCTAACCACGTCTTTCATTATTGCATCACGCCAAAATAAGTGACACAATCTGCCATCCTCTCCGAACTCAACGCGATAGAAAAAGCCAGGGACTTCTGTTTGTCTTTTGTTTAGCAAAATAAATAAAGTTGATGCATCACTGCCATTTATAGAAATGCATCATTAATCTTTTGACAAAATTTATATGGTCTCTCTTTGTGTGACCAACAAACATTTTACCCCAAGAAGCGGCTGCTGCAATGCGATATTGAATGGAAGAAGGAAACATAGCTTCAGTCATTATCTCAATCACTTCACCCTCCTCCCTCATTATTTTCCTCTGAAGATGTTGCCATTTGGAGGGGTGTTAAGGGATGGTTATGATCAATGTTGTGATCCGCAATCTCCCAAAGACCATCGCTGATAATTTGAGTCTGAATGAAGTCTCCACAATGACATGAGCAAACAAAATATCTCTCACACTCATGGTTCCAACCTCGTTAACTCTACGGCAAGATGCACTACAAGAAAACACGCTTTGGGCGACGAGTATGGTTCACAAGGGCGACGAAATTTTCTTTGGTCGCCTAATAATTAAAATTTGTGCGTTGAAGCATTTTTTGTAGCCTAAGACTCGACTTTGTGCAACAAAAGCTACTTTTGTCGCTCAAATTACATATTGGGCAACAAATAAATTTTTTCGTGGCCCATTAACTAATGTTTGGGCTACGAACATAGTTATTGTCGCCCTTTCTATTAACATGTGCTACGAAAAGTTTTTTTCGTTGCCCTTACTCGAAAAAAAGGCGCAATTTTCGAATTTTATTGTCTACCTCAATTGATTTTAGGGTTTCATTGTGCCCTTCTTTAAATAAGCCGCATTATGACATTTTTTTGGTCTCTAACCCTCCCAATAAATTTCTTCTCTTTTAAAATACCCAAAAAAGATATTCGCTCCTACATTTTTCTTTATATAATTTTTTCAAAGTCTCATCAATTGATTTTAATATCTCTTTTATAGTTTCCATACTAATTTGTCTTTTAAGTTCCATTTGTCTTTATTGTAGTTATCAAAGTGTATCACTTTGTGTTAACATTAGTGGTAGATCTAATTATAATTTATGTGTGCTTAAATCTAATTAACTTTGAAATATTTTCATTGTACCGGTTTTTGAGAGGAGCAAAGGATAAGGTAATGAAGATGTCAAGTTCGTAATTTGAAGCTTACGATTGGGCAATTTTAGAGTAATATGTCACATTTGAGTTATTGTTCAAAAACACAACAAGAGTGCATATATTTTTCTTTAATTATCTTTTCGTTTTGTAAGCGTAACAATAAAATGATTCAAATCAACAACAATTGTCGGCCACTAAATGCACAATGACTAAATCCTCTCCCACAATTTCCTATCGCATTTCGATGTGGATACAAACGGATATTTTTGGCAACAAAGACAATAATCATAGCACAAAACATGACTTGGGCAATGAAACTTTTTGACGCCCATATATATGATTGTGCGTCGAAGCAGATGTTTAGTTTTGTTGCACAAACTAGCTTGGGCGACGAAAATGGCCTGCGACTAAAAATTTTGTCGCCCAAAACTATTTTTCTTGTAGTGAGTACCTATCCGAGCTCTAAAACCTGTTGCTTTAGCGTGTCTCCTACATAATATTATCTTATTTTAGCCTTCATTCCTACCAGAGAGCTAGACACCGAACTTTGTAAAATAAATTATCGACAAATGTAACCTTTCGCGGCCAAACCGACTTGTAGTAATAATATAATATGTGTTATAAAATATACGTCCTGAAATTTACTCCCCGAGATGGCGAAAATACCACGGGTGCCGCGAGGATTACTAAAACCTATGATCTATATATAAAAATCAAACTAAAAGTCGTCCATTAGGGATATTAAAAAAATATTAACGGGCTTTACAAATTAAATCTTTTGTTTTGCAAAATACGAAACAAGATACTAAGGCATCCAAGGTGGACTCAACGCTGGCAACTCACTCGTCTTTCCCAAAAATAATCCCCCAAAAGCTAGCAAAATATTACCATTAACCTATCAATCATGAAACATGACAACCAAAGTCAGGGGGGAGTGAACAGACGTTCTCCCTGCTATGTCAAATAAATTTTGCGTAATTAAAATTGAGAAACTTACTTATTTACAGCAAACATAAAACGGCAAGTCAATTAAAAAATATTAAAAATAATAAATACGTAGTCATCCAAAACTAACGTAACAGAACATTAGATCAAATTAATAACAACCCCCTCTATATTACAATACACTACTTGTCATATTGATATTAGTCTCTAGAATAATAAAAAAAACCCCTATTCCGACCCCGAATAACATAGTGAATGGTACAAAAACCGCCAATTCACAACGCATGAATGCAGGTTATCCGTACCTGAAGCAGTACAAAATCCCCTTCGTCGACCTCAGATAACACTGAAGTGATACAAAAACTCCCACTCCACCCTTCAACATGCCAATGATCGACTCACTCTAAGTTTCGCCAAACTCTCGAAGCATAACTACTAGGATTCGACAACTATTTACTACGATAACTGCACAGAAGATAGTTCTGTAGTCCCGATCAAACTATGAAATGATTCTATAAATTACTAGTGCACTACTAGCTGTTTTAGAACATACATAAACAGTCATTAACGTGTCAAACTAAACCGTATGACTTTCGCAGCCAATTATATGAATAACCAGTTGAACCCAGCATAACTTTACTGCTATAATGAGACAATTCGAACAAAACAACTACTATGAGACAATTCAAACAAAATAGCCATAACATAACTCACTAGTAACAATAGAGTACAACAGCACTCGAACAATGTAATAATACAGTAGTCTCAAAATTGAGGTATAGTCAAATGAGACCACTAATACGGTCATCTAAACAACACAAAAGCATTCGCAAAATTGGTCACATTAAAATGTGACACTATACGGTTAATAAAAGCTCCATAATATACACATAATTCCAATATTCAACCTCACCTCAATTCAGCATGTAAGACCATATTAAACTCAAATTTACACAAAACAAACATATAAATAGTTTAATTTCAGAATTTAACTATACAACTAAAATTTGACATCGAGTTCGTCCTCATTGTTACCTTTACCGCTTGTAGGCGTCCAAAGACTCGTCGATTTTGTACAAACCGACCTCCGAGCTAATTGAAGAGGATGAAGAGAAGATCACAACGGTGAAGATGGATTAAAAATCTGTGAATGTTGTAAGTGTAGGGTAATTTCTTGTGTGTATTCCTCATTCATTTCAATTTATATATTTTAATGTGTACAAGCCCATATAATACATGTAAGCCCATAACACTAATATCTCCTCCTCAAGTTGGAGCATGTAAATCACAAATGCCCAACTTGCGAAGAAGAAATTCAAAACGTTGTTTCCCAACTGCTTTGGTGAGAATATCTGCAAGTTGTATATCAATAGGCACATACAATGGTTGGATAGTGCCATCTTTAATGGCATCACGTAAGAAATGACAATCCATTTCGATATGTTTAGTACGTTCATGAAAAATAGGATTCCGCGCAAGGTGAATAGCAGATTGGCTATCGCAGAAGACCTCCATGGGCTGTGAAAAAGAGACACCAAAGTTTGTCAAAAGAGTCTTAATCCATTTGAGTTCACAAGTCAACGTTGCCATAGAGCGATATTCAGCCTCAGCAGAAGAACGAGACATGGTATGCTGCTTTTTAGTCTTCCAATATACGGGCGTGTCTCCCATGAAAATTAGCCAGCCCGAAATAGATCTTCGGTTCGTAGGACAGCTCGCC
This sequence comes from Gypsophila paniculata, assembly GCA_032274805.1. Taxonomy (NCBI): domain Eukaryota; kingdom Viridiplantae; phylum Streptophyta; class Magnoliopsida; order Caryophyllales; family Caryophyllaceae; genus Gypsophila; species Gypsophila paniculata. The sequence goes on from JAUEKU010099521.1 coordinate 5,668, forward strand.
CAATCTGAATCGCACCACCCTTTAACGGTCAAATCACAGTTGCTACGGAGAAGAATACCTTGACCTGGACAACCTTTTAGATATTTGACAACACGCAAAGCCGCCTCCCAATGGGCAAGGCGCGGCTCATATAAATACTGTGAAAATATATGGACAGAATAAGATAAATCAGGTAGTGTAAAGGCCAAATATATTAAACGGCCAACCAAACGACGGTATTGTTCAATATGCTCAAGCACAGGACTCGTTGTTCGCCCAAGTTGATGATGTTGCTCCATAGGAAAAAGGAACGGTTTGAAAGCAAGAAGACCCGCCTCAGAAATAATGTCAAGAGTGTATTTCCTTTGACATGTAAATACCATCAATATTACGTGCTACTTCAATTCCTAAAAAATATTTCAACAACCCAAGGTCCTTCATATGGAAACAAGAGGACAAGTAGCGCTTGAACGCAACAATAGCAACGGAATTATTCCCAGAAATAATCAAATCATCAACATAAACAAGTATATGGAGTTGGACATTATCTTGTCGAAAAGTGAACAACGAGTAGTCCGCATAGGACTGCTTAAAGCCATATTGGAGCAACGCCGATGTTTACTTAGCAAACCGATACCGCGGAGCCTGTTTGAAACCATAGAGGACTTTCATAAGTGACATACTTGAGTAGATTGAGCACTAGAATATCCCGGTGGTGGTCGCATATAAACTTCCTCGGAAAGATCACCATGCAAAAAGGCATTATGGACGTCCATTTGGTGTAGCTCAAAATTACGTGCAGCAGCTACAGCAAGAAAAACACGTACAGTCACCATTTTTGCAACCGGAGCAAAAGTGTCAGTGTAGTCAATACCAGCAACTTGATGATTTCCAAAGACGACAAGTCGAGCTTTAAAACGTTCAATACTACCATCCGAGTTGTACTTGATTTTATATACCCATCGACTACCAAGGGCCTTTTTACCATCTGGAAGTGTAGTTAAGGTCCAAGTGCCATTAGTGTCTAAGGCTTCAATTTCTTTGTTCATAGCCGCACGCCAACCCGGATCTTGCATTGCCTCTTTAAAATTTCGAGGCTCGGTGCAAGCGGTAATTGCTGCCAAAAACTTTTGGTGACCCTTTGAAAAACGTTCACAAGTAACATATTGGGCTATAGGATGAGACGGAGATGAGGACTCAGAAGATTCAGGACGAGTTGGACTCAAGCTCCGTTGTCGAATAGTCTCAGTAACAAAATCACGTAAAGTAGAGTTGGGAAATTTTTTACGTTTACCTTTTCCCATGTCATCCTCAGGATAACGTTGGTCACCATCAAAATCGTGGCTACCACCTGGACTCAAACAAAGCTCATTATTAGTACTAGGAAAAATGTCAGTAGTTGGAGCCGCATCAGTTGGAGCCGCATCAGGAAGAGTTGGAGGAACATCATGCTGGTCACTATTAGAAGTAGGTTGCTCGTTAAGAATCCCTTCTTGTATGTAGTCAGCATCATCCACCAAAGGCGCTTGCGTGTAGCCATCATTCTCTAAAGGTTGGGTCTCGGTCACAAAAGGGAATTCATTCTCATAAAAGGTCACATCCCGAGACACAAAATACTCACCTGTTGAAAAATCAAACAATTTCCAACCTTTTTTGCCATGTGGATACCCAACAAAGACACAACGACGACTACGACTTGCAAACTTATCTCCTTTAGCCTTTTGATTGTGAGCATAACATAGACAACCAAAAACTCGTAACTCAGTAAACGAGGGAGGCTGGCCAAACAACACCTCATACGGTGTCTTATTCTGTGTAAAGGGTGACGGAGTACGATTTATCAAATGAGCCCCAGCTTAAACACATTCTCCCTAAAAGCCAATTGGCAAATTGCCTTCAAAACGCAAAGCTCGAGCAACATTTAAGATATGCCGATGTTTTCGTTCAACACGACCATTCTGTTGCGGGGTACCCACACACGATGTTTGAAAAATAATGCCATTAGATACAAAATAGTCTTTCATACAATGAAATTCGGTGCCATTATCACTCCGTACAATACGAACAGAAGCTCCAAATTGACGTTCAATCATAGAGAAAAATGAACGAAACATAGGATTAACTTCAGTTTTATCATTCAAAAGTATGACCCATACCGCCCGAGAATAGTCATCTACAATAGTCAAAAAATAAGAGGCGCCACAAGAAGACGGGGTATGATAAGGTCCCCACAAATCGCAATGTATTAAGTCAAAACAGCAAGTGGCACGACTGTCACTAATAGGAAATTTATCACGGGTGTGTTTGGCTTGATGACAAATATCACATGCTTTGTTAAAATCACCGCGCGACTTGGTCACAAAAGGCAAAGATCCAACGACAGTGGCAGATGGATGACCTAGACGTCGATGCCACAGCTCCAAAGACAACGGTTTGATGGATGCCACAGATAGTATACTCGGCACCGCACAAAAATAATAAAGCCCATCCCGTCGCTCACCGACTCCAATCAGAGTCTTCAAACTTTGGTCCTGAATAGCACATGAATATTTAGTGAAATGAAAAACATAGCCGGTGTCTTCCGCAAGCTGAGAAACCGAAATAAGGTTACATTGTAAGCCAGGGACAAAGAGAACATTTTTTAGAGTAAGATTTGGTGACAAATAGGCACAACCGCTACAAGAAGATGACGCACATGATCCATCTGGCAGTCTAATAGGGCAAGCAGCGATGTCAACAACAGTATGTAACAAATTCAGACTACCAGTGACATGTGAAGTAGCCCCCGTATCAAGTATCCATTCAGGAGAATAAGACTTACCACTCAATCGATCATCAATAGGCTTCACATACAAATGTGGATAAGAGTCCACAGCAGCAACAGTCTTCACGACGGACACCTGATGGCCACTCGATGATCCAGCCATGGAAGTAGACTGACTAGGCAGCCTATGCTTAGGTCGGTCACCCCACCATTCGGGCCATTCACCCTTTTTCGTGAAACAATTGGCCTCAATGTGATTCTTCTGATGGCAATAACGACATACTTTAACACGAACATCAGACCCTCGGTCATTCAATTGAGGCAAATATTTAGATGGTTGGGCACTCGCTGCCTGAGAACGAACTGCCAAGGCAAGAACATCGTCACGTTCTGTATGAGCACAAGCAGAAGAACTAGCTCGTTCTTCCTGTAAAAGAGCTTGATAAGCCCGATCAAGTGAGGGAAGTGGGTCCTGAGCTAATAGGGTAGACTGGACAGTCCCGTACAATTTAGAATTAAGACCATAAATAAAATCATGGAACCTATCCTCGTCTAACCGAGCCTGATAAGAGTCGCCCAAATTACAAGTACACTTACCGCACTTGCAATAAGGAAGGGGGTTATAAGTCGAAAGTTCATCCCATAACGGTTGCAGAGTCCCGAAGTAATCGGCCACCGTCATGGTGGTTGTCTGCCGGCAGTCCGCAAGTGCTGCCTTGAGTTGCTGACGACGAGGACCGTTACCAACATCAAATCGACGCTTTAAAGCATCCCAAAGGGGTTTAGCCTCCTCAAAAAAAGGAATCGTCTTCCTCACAGAATCAGTGATGGTCATAAGCAACCACTGAACAATAGTTGATTGGACACACGTCCAATCCTCCAAGCGAACAACATCATTTTCGGGTTTTGAGATAGTACCCTCAACAAACCCGAATTTCCTTCGGGCCTTCAAAGAGAGACGAATGGAACGAGACCATTCATCGTAATTATCACCGCAAAACACAACATCTTTAATTTTCATGCCGGGATCGTGAGAACCAAGGTAATAAGGAGAATTGTGTTCAATTTTAGTAGATTTATTAGTATCATCACCACTCATGGTGACAAGGTAAAAAAACAAAAATAATAATAAAAATAATTGAAGAAGATGGAGTAAAGAGGGGCGGCTGATTTAATGGCTTGATACCATGTGAAACATTGTAAAAGTATAGGGTAATGTTTTTATGTGTTCCTCATTCATTTTCAATGTATATATACATGAGACTAATATAGTCCATCTATTCTAAGGGTGTACAAGCCCATATAATACAAGCCCATCTAATAGATTTGAACCTGAGATTTACTAGTCGAATGATATCTGTGTTTAGATTTTAAATTTAAAACATTTTCGATAGACGATAATGATAGTGAATGACTTGGTATCTTGTTAGTGTTACGTTTTTCACTCTTTATTAATTTTAGACGACTACTTTAAAATTCGTAAATAAAGGAGCCTTATTTACGTTTCAGATATAGGCCTCAAAAGTCATTAGACGACCGTATTATCACTTGAAAATGTTTATCCCTAGTGTATATAAATCGTCGAATGATGTTGTATAAAATCGATGATTCTCGTAGAAAAATGAAATGGCATTTTTCCCCTCTTGAGGAAACAACTAAACCTAATATATTTCGATCACACGGGTAAAATTGTGTACATCGACCTAGCGAATTTATCACCGTAAAAATGACAATTGTGAATATTGTAGCTTGGGCTAAGTGGTGGACTCGAAACACTGTGTGGACAAGGCTACGGAGCCAAACAATACAGCACAATGGGACTACATCTTCAAGCATCTTGCATCATTTCACTAACCTTCTCTGTCATAATATCGGTCGTGTGGTGGTACACGGAGCAACTGCTGACTCTACTGCATCAGACGCCTGACGTCTCCAGAGAGGCCGCGTCCTATATGAGATGCCTGATACCGGGGATCTTTGCTTACGGCATTCTGCAGAACATCTTAAGGTTTCTGCAGACGCAGTCTGTCGTGTTTCCTCTGGTTGTATGCTCTGTCGCGCCTTTGGCCCTGCACATTGGGCTAAACTATGTGCTTGTTCACTGCACTAGTCTCGGATATATAGGCGCGGCATTAGCCACGTCTGTCACGTTTTGGGTTTCGGCTATGATGTTGGTGGTGTATGTCAAGTTTGCTAAGAAGTTTGAGCATACTTGGAGAGGTTTCAGTATGGAGTCACTGTCTTTTGTGCTTCCGAATTTGAAGTTGGCTCTGCCTTCTGCTGCTATGGTTTGGTAAGTGAACTCTGTTTCGATTCAAGTCGGGCAAAATGGCTCACTCAATTGTCTGTGTTTCTCATATTAGGTGGTATTTCAGTCTTTTTTTCTTTGTTACGGGTCATCCAAAAACGACGATTGTGTGCTAAGGCCTTGTTTTTTGGACTTTATTTCACTTCAGTTTAACACTTTTAAATACGTACTTATACTTGTTTCAGTTCAGCTCAGCGCGGTTCAACTCTTAAAAGTTCAAAAGAACGGGGCCTAAATCAATTCCATTGGTCTCATTTGACTTTGACAGTTAAAGAGTATCAACATTGACCGATCATTCTTAGATAATGCATCGATTACAGCTTGTTTTGATAAATCAATGATCGAAATTGATGGAAATTTAATCACAGAAAATCGAAAGGGGACAGTAAAAACGAGACGAACATAACAATATTCGCCCTTCAATCCGAGTTCTCGTCTAAGCTCTAGCTAATTTAGTATCGATAAAATCTTTCACATGTATAATATCATACATCTGTTTGACTGCTGTACTGTCATGTATCTCAGTTTAGAGTACTGGGCATTCGAGATCTTGGTGCTGTTAGCTGGACTGATGCCCAACTCCGAGACAACCACTTCTCTCATTGCAACATGGTACGATGTCAATCATTTCTCGATCAGAATGTCGTATAGGATCGACTTAAGTTTCAATTTGATGTCGATTTTAATCGTGCTTTCAACTTGCCAGTGTCAATACAGAAGCTATTGCCTACAATTTCACTTATGGGTTAAGTGCTGCAGCAAGGTAACCTTCACAAATTAACGTACCTTAAACTTTTGTAAGATGGTCTGATTATAATATTGAAAACAATCCCGTTTAGTCGGTCTGACCCTGAGAATTTCGTCGTCATGGCAGCACTAGGGTCTCAAATGAACTTGGAGCTGAAAGGCCTAACGAAGCAAAGCACGCTATGGGAGTGACATTGAAGCTCTCGATTGTTCTAGCTGCGTTGGTTGTGACTGTTCTCGGCTTTGGACATGATTATTGGGCAGGCTTATACAGTGACAGCACTGAAATCATCATCGCGTTTGCTGCAATGACTCCTCTGCTTTGCATATCCATCTTTTTCGACTCGATCCAAGGCATCTTATCAGGTCACATATTTATTTCAGGCATTTCTGTTTGGATATCATATTCGGAAATTTTTCTTTCGATATGAGTCTTTCAATGTGAATTTTTCTTCTAAGTTATACACTTACACAGTTACACGTCTCTATTAGCCCAAGATCATTCCCTAATATTTTTGGTTTATGTTACTTGAATCATGGCTTCGCCATTATCCCTTTGTCTTTAAGTCTCCTTCAAGGGGTTGACGTTAATTTTTCGTCCTATGATGTCCATTAATTGACCGGGTGACGGTTTTTGGCTGAGTGAACAGGGGTGAGTCGAGGATGTGGTTGGCAACACTTGACTACTTGCATCAACTTGGCAACATTTTATATGATTGGCATGCCCGTTGCCTGTGTTCTTGCCTTCAAGCTCCAAATGTATGCTAAGGTAAGTACAATTATTCACAAATTAAGGTACCAATGTATGACCTTAAGGAAAAATGATACCGGGTGACGCTTAATTTCAGTACTAGAATTTCTTAAGCAGTATGTTAAATGGTTTAAATCGGATGTTATATACACGCAATTAATGACGTATCACATATTGATAACTCATTTTGCATGTACAAAAACTTATAGGAAACTGTTTCATATATAAGACTATTACATCGACGTATATTAGATGAGAAATATATATTAATCGATCTTACACAAGACTTACGATTTTTTACGAATTATAAGATTCTAATGCAACTTTTGCTTGACCACTTTTGTGCAGGGTCTTTGGATTGGTTTAATATGTGGCCTCGTAGCTCAAACATGTACTCTATTTCTAGTTACTAAGCTCCAAAATTGGACCAAAATTGAATTGTCAAATGGTAAAGAAAGTACATTGTTAGTTTAGGTAGGATCTTTTTGCATCGGTTTTGGTATATTTGTTATTTTCTCTATTTCGATTATTTGTTTGTAGGAATTCTATTTTTTCTTTACTAGTTGTTGGACCGCGCGCGTAGCGCGCGGTCCCCCAATTTTTAACAATTTTTGGCTTACGATTTTGAAATGTTCCTAAATTATCTAATTATCACTTATCACTCATGACTCAACTATGCTACAAACAACTTTTGCTCGTCTCTAATGTTTATAATTGTGGGTGTGATTCTTTTCGTGCTACATTCTGAAT
>JAUEKU010099741.1:2926-12960 GCA_032274805.1 Gypsophila paniculata
GAGGGCGTGTCCCATTACCTTGTAGTTATACCTTGGCTTGACTTATCGACCCTTAACCGTCTTAGCTGACTCATAAGGAACAAGAGACCTAATCCTTTTCATATCTATTCATTCGTTGTTTAGACCTTAGTTAAACCCCAAACCTTCTGTTCTTATGATCTAGTTCTTGCTAAGCTTTGCATGCTTGAATCCCGTTTCATCGTGAGTTCGATCCTTACTTGCCCTGAATATATTGTTAGAGTCTGTTTGGTTTATCCTTGATTGGCAATACTACTTAATTAGCCACATCACCAAACTAAAAAGTTTAATAAAATTGACGCGTTATTTTTATGGGTAACTAAACTAGCTAGTTTAAAAGTCACACATCAACTAATTCACATAATTCTAATAGTTTCATATTTGTGTAATTATTAAATTATGTTTTTATAATTTTGGAATGTGAAAATATTTCAAAAACAAGCTCCTGCTGATCATTTATTGAAAACAACATTTGATGATTTGTTTACTTTGACTCTTTGAGTAACAAGCTATTATATAGATTATTCTATATGTACTGTCAAGGAACCAACTTAACCAAAACCTTTAGGTAATGGTTGAAGTCCCAAAATCGATTTTATACTATCTTTAACACGCCCCCTCACACGAATACCCTTTGGGCTTGAAGTTGCTTGGATATTCCACTTCGAAGGAAGGGGTGGTGAGATTCAAACCCGTGACCTTCGGTCACATTACTCTAATACCATATTAAAGACCATCTCAACCAAAACCCTAAAGTGATGGTTGAGGTCCAATAATTGGGCTTTATACTTTAACACTCCCCCTCACGCGAAGGCTCGTAAGCGTCGACGCGTGGATAAATGTTCACGGAGGCTCATAGGCGTCAAACGTGGCTAAACACAGGACTTTGTCAACTGTTTGATAAAAAGGGCTTCCAATGGGTGTTCCCAGGAATCGAACTTGAGACCACATGGTGTCATGATCGGCTCTGATACCATATTAAAAGATCAACTCAACCAAAACCTTAAGGTGATGGTAAGAGTCCCAAGATCGTTTATATACTCCAACACGCCCCCCTCACACGAATGCCCTTTGGGCTTGAAGTGTGAATGCAACTAAGGAGGAGTAGTGAGATTCGAACTAGTGACCTCTTAGTAGTCCTGGCTCTGATACAATGTCAACGGACCATCTCAACCATCACTTTAAGGTTTTGGTTGAGATGTTCTCCAACACCTGATATATACTCCCGTCAATTTATGCATTTTGTTACGTTTGTTTAAAATTTTTGGTACTTAAAAGTTAAACGTAAAGAATTGGATAAAGTGAACGGTTATATAATTAGTGCAAACACTTGATGAATGAAAGAAAAAGAGAAAAGAAGTAATTGTCAATCAAAAATTAAGGTCAGCAAATTGTTTTTTTTTCTAAAGACGACACGTGTGTACTTAGATAGATATCTGTGAATTGGGATAATGAAGATTCACCAAACCCTCAGTTATATATAAGAAGATGCCAAAACTAAGATGGCCAATACAAGATAGTTTAGTACGTGGCTTAATACAAAACGCAATACAAGATAGTTTTGAACGTGGCTTAATACAAAACGCAACCGAGTGTGTGACCACTAAAATTGGTTGCTTTATCTTTCACGTGCAACCCCACTGATTTTCATGGACCAATGAGCTGCACATGTTAGGGCCACTTTACCCCTTCCCTTCGAAAGTGAAAGTTTTTATATTTAAAATGTTAAAATGTGTATATAAACAAGGGGGTGTCTTATTATGTTCGCAAGTGGCCCATTTAAGTCGGGTTTTTATTTTTTTATTTTTTATTTAAAGATTGACTTATATGTACGGAGTTATATTTTGCGTAAATGTCTATGCTAAATATTTAATGTAAAGCTGAGTTAGTATAGTAGGTCATTTGTTATCCTTTCACCTATTGATAAATAAATATGTTAGTGATTACCTTGTCATTTATCATCTCATTAATATGATATTATTAATTTTGAGTCGAGTTTGTATGAATTTGATTATGAGACTTCTTTAAATGGCCTCTTGCCCTCTTATTAATTTGAGTAATATCATTCTATAGAGAATAACACGAGATTATTTACTTCAACAATCCAACTATAGATTCTCTATTCGTGTAACATTGAGACGATCCTCCATAACATCGCAGACCTAGTGGCAATCCACTTCCTTAAGCTATACCAATATACCATATACTCAACCGAGCCGTTGCCTACATTACCCATCGTTGGGCCGCGGGATTACCCCCACCACCAATTCATCTTAAGCCCGGCCGCAAGGTGTGCTGTTGGTTATGAGGCATATTCCAAAGGACTTTTACTAGCTCGCTAATGTAAGATTTGAGATCAATGGTTAACACGATTATAACACCAGCGAAACACACAATTGTAGTGATAATATGCTACATTCATGGAATTTTCAAGTCATTTAAGAACTCATGTTTGTTTAAGTCCTTGTAAATTTTTACTACAGACCTACAGTGCATACACTATTTTAACTGACGATTATATCGATCAAGTTTCAATACAGTCTGATGGAGTATTGGTGAACCATAATGAAATAGACGTGGAGTATTGTATACATATTCTTAGGTGAATTATTCATGATAAAAATTGAAACCTTTTTTTTATTCTTGGTCATTTCAAAATTGTCGATGTTCTACTTCTAAGTTCTAACTGCTTCCTCCATTCCACCACTATCTTCGATTGTGTGGATGAATTGGTGGAAAAATAAAAAGTATGTTGATAAAATAGATTGTTTGAACAAAATTGGTGGCAAATTGATAAAAATAGAAATGGAAAGATTAATCTGAAATTTCTTTTTAATGGAAGTGAGAAAAAATGGTGGAATAGAGTGGAGGGAGTAAAATATTTCCTCAATCTTGTCATAATACTACATTAACAAGCGACACTAGTGCAATATTATCAATTGATCACAAACCAAAGTCTTTTTATGATTACTTTATCTCTAATAAAATATTTGTTGACATGTGTATCCACATCATCTTCGAGAGTCATAAAACCAATGACAAAAATGGCTGCTACTGTATGTAAGATTTAGTTCTTTTGGAATGAAATAGTTTGATTTAACTGAAATAAAAAAAAAAAAAATTGTATTGAGAATAATTAGACTGATTTGAACTAAATTAGACTAGAATTATACTTGAATTGTAGGGCCTATTTTATGGAAGTCATAGCAACTTACTCCGGAGGTAAATTTTGGTAAAAGATTTTGATATAGTATATGTGTTGTGTTCATTTTAAAAAAAAAAAAAAAATTACCTTTAACCCTGATACTCAATTAATTTATTACACACTTTGGCTAAGACATAATTAATACATATAAATATATAATTAGATCTGTCAAAATCTGCCTGACCAAAAAATTGCCCGAAATCAAGCCATAAAAAAAAAACCCCAAAATGAACTCGCTTGGGAGGTTTAAAAATTAAACAATTCCTTGATCACTCATTATATTTGTTCTTTATATTTAGAATAATATTAATATTTATTGATCCGGCGCAGAAAATCGCCTAAAACCAATATGTAAAGAACCCAAAATGAACCCGGTTTACTTGACCCGGATCCAAAAATTACGTGAGCTCGAAATGACCCTTAAATAGTGGTCATAACCCGACATGTAACGGGTAACCCGTTGGGTTAAGAAACCTATTTTTCAAAAAAAAAAAAAACACACAGTTATCATTAACTTCAATTTATAACAATAATTTTCACTAGTCAATTACTTTTAAACATATACTCCGATCCGTAACATTCAATAAATCAGAAAAAAAAAAAAAAAATTGTATACTTTAAATATGACCGCCGATAATTGATGATGTAGTAGTAATTGGTTACTTTGTAGCTTACTAGCTAGTGTTGTTTGGCATCACTTACTGTTAGATCGCAATTTTTATGTTTTAGTTTAATAGTAATAATATCGGAGTCATGATTGATGATATTTATTATTTATAAATATCATGTTTATACTCCGTATAAAATTTAGTTGTCTTTTTGTGAAAACACTCATCTTAGTTGACTTTTCGTAGTTTAATTATTAGCATAATTTTTAATGTAATATTTTCTTTATGTCGATCGCTCAAAAGATCTATTTTTGGTAAAAATTAACCAAACTTCCAACGTTGACCGCTAGATATATGCGCTAAATTTATAATTTTCTCCTTTTTCGATCTATGATTATCATCCAAAGTTTCGATAATTATCATGTCCATGATTAACTATATAAATATTAGAGATTCATAAAAATGTCTCATAAAAGATAGTGTCAACGACATTCTTAAGACAATTTAAAAAAAAATCCGAATTCGTGGTGGTCAACGCCAAACGTTGAGCTTGGTTGCCGAAAACTACGTTTGTAGAGTGTTAGCCGTAAAAAGTCTTGTAAAAAAAGTTTTAAAGTCAATTAAAAGTAAATCCTATGTATGTTATTTATCCTATATTATAATCAAAAAATTTCGGCTACACATATATTTATAACGTGAAAAAATATAAAATATAACTAAGTGTAAAAAAGATGTTGATCGATCTAATATGTTGTGACCCTAACTCGACCCGAAATCCGTATAAACACGACCTGCATGAACTCGTATTTTTAAAAGCCGAAATACAGTCGACATGTATTCTATTTGACCTGTATTCTATCTAACACATAACCCGCCCGACTGACCCGTTTGACAAGTGTACATACAGTAGGCCAGGTTAGAACTAATAAACTTATAATATTATGTTTAGCACAATATCAATTTGGATCTGAGCAAAAGTTTGAGACTCAGACTTTCACTTTTCAAGATGAAATATGAATTACTATTCATTTTTTCTACTTGAGTCTTTAAATTCTAAGACGCGAGCATTTTGAGACTCAAGAATAATAATTTAATTGAGTAATTAAAAAAATGACTCAAGTGGACCTCACTTTTATATGTTAGAGTATTTTAAGTAATTTGAGGGATAAAATCGATAAATTAAGGGAGTCTAAATTGAGTTTTAAGAATAAAATAATAATATTTTACTGTAGTTAAGACTCATGTTGAGTCTGGGGATAACTCAGTCGTAAGTGAGACTGTGAGAGTCGTAACTCGTAAATTAAAATACGATGATATAGAACTGTTGGGGTTTTTGACAAACAAATTTAAATTAAAACATTTTTAGGAATATTATCATTTATTAATTAGTAGAATGAAAGTAATAATATTGCAAGCATGAAATGTTTGTAAAATTGTAATAAAATGGAGATGAGATTTAACCAAAAAGGGCATATTTTTCACTGTGAGTAAAGGTAGTTTGTGAGTAAAGGTAGTTTGTGAGATGAAATTTAAATACGATGTTTTTTTTTTTGTGAGTAAAGGTAGTTTGTGAGACTGTCTCACATGAGGTCATGGAATGAGTAGTATGACTTGCACCATAACTTATTTTCTTCTTTTCTTTAAGGAATATCAGTTTTTAATACATACGGAGTAGTTATTTATTTGCATAAAAACACAAAAATAGATCCAAGTATAAAGAATAGATCTCATAAAAGATGTTCTATTAATTTTTAAGGATAAGACATACAATAAATGAAAAAATATTAAATAGATTATTAGATGCCAAAGAAAAATATTTTTTCACAACTTATCGTGAATTAACATCTTTTCAATGATTTTGTGAAGTATAAATTATTTCAAAATAATTCAATATTATTATTTTCCATGTTTCCCCGTAATATATACGATGTTTATTGTGAGACGGTCTCACGATAAGTTTATTGTTAGACTTTTCACACGTGATTTTCTTTTCTATTAACTGTCGTTGTTTGAATATTGTTTGTATTACACGTGAAACGATCTCACATGACACTACATGCTTCTAACTAGGGGTGTTCATGAACTGTTCGGTGCACCAAACCGTTAATTTTACGGTTCACTTACGGTTCTAACTACACCATTAAGAACGGTTATTCAGTTTAATTCATGGTTATAATAGTTCGTTTTCGCGATTAACCGCAAACGATTTATTTAGAAAAAAGTTTTTTTTTATGTTAAATTTTAATTTTGCAATATACTTTAAACTAATAATAAGTTAATTATGTTCTAAAAACTTTAAATGAATCATGGATGCATTTTAAAATTTAAATGAAAGTAGTGTAAATTTTTTTAAAAAAAAAATTAAAAAATATGATAAAATTTGTTTACGGTTCGATTTGATTAATAGTTAAGCAAAAATTCGAAACATAAAGCGAACTGTTAACTGTTTATTTTAATCGAACCATTTAAACATGCAATTTTTCGATATTTTCACTTGATGATTTCAATTTCTTTTGCACACCGCTAATACTGAGTACTAATATTCGCAAAAACCATTATACAATCGGTGATATATGAGCAATGTACAACCACTTCATATTTTATTGAATTTCTATATATAGTTTCGAAGTTCGTAAAAGTTTATAAGCTAAATTGTATGTTTTTGAGTAAATATTGTAGGTTAGAAACTTTATATTGAAACTCAACAATTTCATATGAAAGCAGAAAAATTTACAAAAAACTTAATAAAACACAACAAAAATCGTATATCACTGATGATATAATCTACTAATTAACTAATATAGAGAATATATTTTGGGCCAACTTGCATATTGTTTTTTGGACTTTTATCTTTGCTACAACATTGTGACTCCCAACTTTTCATTGAGAGTTTCAATCATCAATCAATAAGAATAGTACAAACACAACAATTTAAACTAACCCCACAATTCACAAACTAAAGATTCCTATGAAATTAAAATATATTTTTGGTATAAGAATTTGAGGCAGCTTTAGATCTGTGCTGTCGAATTATAAACAAGGGAAAGATATACATGATGGAATTAAACAATATTCCATCAACAAGATTCTTAAATGTTAGTTTTGTCCATGTTGCAATTATTTATTTTTCCTTAGCAATGGCCTATGATCGTGAAGATCTCTTTTAGGGGTTCATACAAAAAGTTGTGATTTGACAAGATTCTTTTCTTCGTGTTGAGACGGCTAACTAATTTATACATTGATTTTACAATTTTTATAATTAAATGAGGTTAGTCCTTACCAATTAATCCATTTTTAAACAGTTAGTGAGAGAGTTTTTTTTAGTAGGCGTTAACAGGGACGCAGCCATGATCATATTGTCGCTAGGGTCGAAATTGTAACTCGTTCTCGTGAATTGATGTATAAAGGATACAAAATAGTTGATCGATTATTGTTTGTATACCTGAATTTCGAACTTTTAAACTTGTACTAGTTGTTGGACCGTGCGCGCTAGTTGTTGGACCGCGCGCTAGCGCGCACGGTCCCCCAATGCGGTAAAATTATTCGGCAAATACTATTATATCACTTATAATGCAACCAATTCAATTTTAGTTGAGACCATCGTTTTCAGTTGTATGCTTATAAATTTCTGCTTTCTCAACTACATGTATATGTGGTTAGTGTGGTTAATGGGGTTTGCCAAAAATTGTAACTTATGGAGTATAAAGTTTTCTCATGGCGAGTTTAAATGACTACTCGAGTCCTTTTAACCCTCATCATGAACTTATTAAGTTCGGATCAAGATCTTAGTTTTGTGCTAATTTTTCCATTTAACGATAATATTTATATTAATTTATAATAGTTTTTTGTTAAGTTGGAATTATATTTTCAAAATTTATGAAAATACTTTACATATAGTATTCCATAGTTGGGCTCGAATCAAGTTTCGAGCTGAGTCCAAATCTCTAAAAAACAATTGGTCTCTTGTGAGACCGTCTCACACTAAAATATTGTGAGACAAACTACCTCTACTCACAAAGAAAAAAGAGAAAAAAAAAAGAAAATTAAAATTAAAATATAACTACCTGATCATGTGAGAGGTTTCACGATAACGTTATCGTAAGACCATCTCATAGAAGTATTTGTGCTAAACATAAAGCTCAAGCAACGATTAGATGTTAATTAAGGAAATGGGGAAAAACTATTATACTCACTTGAGTGCACTACATATACATTTAAAAATTATTTAGGAGTCTCTTATATGAATCAAACACTCCTATCACCTACAACAAAATAAAGCTACAACACACTCCACTCGGACCAAATTACCAATCATGTATTATGATTGAATTTTCATCATTTCCGCTAATAATGGTCCAAAAATCAAACAATTCAAACAAAGCAGAAATAAATTACGAAAGAGTAAACCGTAAATAACCCCTTTATAAAATCATTTTTTTTAAAATTACCCCTTTTTAATAAAAGTTTTAAAATTACCACCTTTTAGAGCAATTTCATTAAAAATTGCTACCAAAACTTATTTTTGATGATATCAAAAAATGATTTTTCGGCCATTTTGAAGTTAAATCTTGAAATTTGAGTATTTATCTGATTTTAGGGATGTTTTTGACGTGTTTATGGACAGAAAAACGGTTTAAAGTTAGTCTTCTTTATCATCGAAAAAGACTTTTGGTAACAATTTTTAATGAAAAATGCTTTAAAAGGTGGTAATTATAAAACTTTTTTTAAAAGGGGATAATTTTAGAAAACTTGATTTTTATAAGGGGGTTATTTACAATTTACTCATTACGAAATGAAACATGTTATGGTTCATTCATACAAAGAGTCGATAATAAGATGGTCGGTAATAAGCTGATCAGAGTGAGACATTGAACTCAACCCACCATGATGTTTAATAAGAGAAATCAGAGTAATGTAGGGCAATTCCACAGAACTTGCGTAAAGTCTCAAAATCGACGATTTTATTATGAGTTGTGTAAGACTACTTTATTTTACACTATGACTAACTAACATGAATTAATTTCAGTCAAACCAAAGCTACGTTACGAAGTTACTGAAGGAATAGATTAGTACATGTAGAATCATTACAATTTTACAAGTTACAAAGGAGCTCTTTGCAATGTCTAATATTAAAGGGTAAGATTATTGCTACTCTAAGGTGAGCTTAGCTCTTTGCAATGTCTAATATTAAAGGGTTAGCCCTACTCTAAGGTGAGCTTAGCTCTTTGCAATGTCTAATATTAAAGGGTAAGATTATTGCTACTCTAAGCTGAGCTTAGCTCTTTGCAATGTCTAATATTAAAGGGTAAGATTAAAGATTATTGCTACTCTAAGCTGAGCTTAGCTCTTTGCAATGTCTAATATTAAAGGGTAAGATTATTGCTACTCTAAGGTGAGGCTTCTTTTCAAGACTTGCCTTGAGACTCCCAATAATCTATCAAAGTCTTTATAAAATCTCAAGTCGAGTATTTAAAATTCAAGACTCAACTTGAAACTTAGCTTATTTTTCTAAGTGTGTGCTTCAATAAAAAATCAAATGTGTCCTTTTTTTGTTTTTCTTTGTTGTTTAATCAAAGTTGAGAAAAAAGTGGAGTAAAAAATAAAGTTTGACATGAATCACAAGGACAATGAATAGAATCTGATATGAAACTGAAGAAAAAAAAATTTAAACAGTTGCGGAAAAGATACAATAACATTGGCAGTAGATGTCTTACGAAGTATTTGTTAAGAGATGTGCCATATTACTAATAACATCACCAAATGCACAACATAAACAAGTAACAATATTGGAGGACAAATGAAGCCAGGCTCTATACTCGATCAATCACACATTCAGCGGCCAACGTTACTGTGACTTAGCTGCCACTGTCGGACATGGTAAAGGACTAAAGGGTCTCAGACACATCTTGTATGGAAAAAAAATCATGCTCGGGACGTAACATAAAATGCTCAAGTGTCGTCTCGTCTCCTGCCGTGTCGTATAGCAACATCGGACTGTGTCCCGCAGCCGAACTGCGGAGTCGATTAACACCGCTAGCAACTCTGATTGAATTGACACCAAATGACCAAAATACAATTGGAGATCCACGTGTGAGACCATGACTAATATGCCTTGGTTAGGATACGTCAAACCCTGTATATTAAGAGCACCTTAAACATCAGTTTCTATTTTTAAGAAACACTCATTCTGATACGTGAAAGCA
>JAUEKU010099852.1:0-12957 GCA_032274805.1 Gypsophila paniculata
GTTTTTTCTAAAATAAAAAATTATTTGCCCATTTCAATATATTATGTCACTTCTCTCTAATTTTTTTTTATTTTCACCCCTATTATACTTATGTATGAGTGTATGACTATCCGTTAAGCACCCGATCCACCCGAATCATCCGCAGATGACGGGTGGATCGGATTCGGTGAGAGGTTTAGCGGATGACGGGTGGATGCGGGTGACGGATGCAGGTGGGGCTCCACCCGACCCGAATCCGACCCGTTGCCATTCCTACCCATCTACTTCAATACTTCTGAGTTCTGATTCGTTTTTGACATATAATCTCTCTGTTTCACTCGAAAGACTCGAAATTGACATAATTATTAAGAAAAAAAACTTTTGAAAAAATAAGAATTGGTAATTTTGATTTGTATATAGTCCACTTTGAACACAGATGTTCATATGCGACCAACCTTTTTGTGACTAAAAGTTATCACTAAAAGTTAGGAGGGTTGAAAAATTTTAGGCAGTAGAGTCTTATAGAGTATGACAAATAAGAAATTTGTTGAAAATTGTAGTAAAAAAAATCAAATTTTAGGGGGGCAGCTGCCCCTGCTAGCCCCCTCGCTCTACGACTGACTTTAAGTTTTAAAGCGACCACTTTGACACTTACTGTGACCATTTTTAGAGAACGAAAAGTTACTCCCTCAAGTTTTAGAGTAATTTATTTTTTTTGGAGAACGAAATTAAAGTTACTCCCTCAATTTTTTTTCACTTAGCCTCATTGACCCAACAAAAAGTGGACCCTAAAAACTAAATCGTACGGAGTATTTATTATTTAAGATTACTACATTGTGTCGGGACTAAAATTTGTTCCTTTTTTGGCTAAATCAACAAAGTTGTACAATAGCGAATAAAAACCGTCAAACACGTTCGAAGCGACCCACTTGCATGGCCTAATTAATCATTTAATCCTCTCTAATTTTCCTCCAAATTAACCGTACGTAACATTTCCGAACTATTTCAATTTTAACACTCAATATTTTGTTTTATCATCACTCTCCTAACAAAATTAGGGTTTACAAAAATTGAATGATTCTTCCCCAATTTCGCTCGATTCCTCACTAAAAAATGGGCGCCAGTCGCAAATTACAAGGCGAAATCGATCGAGTTCTCAAGAAAGTTCAAGAAGGTGTCGATGTTTTCGACAGCATCTGGAACAAGGTTTAATTTTCCCGCAATTTTTCGTATTTTTTTACTGTTAACTTTTTTGTGTAATTAAAATTTTTTTTTACTGCAGTTAAATTGAGTAGTTGAGTGAGGTGTAATTGTTTGATGATGAAGATTAAATAGTTTAAAAGTTGGTGAATTATTCGTTTCTTGGCGTGTAAACTTTGGTATTATTTGTAGGTGTACGACACTGATAATGCGAATCAAAAGGAGAAGTTCGAGGCCGATTTGAAGAAGGAAATCAAGAAGTTGCAGCGATATCGTGATCAAATTAAGACGTGGATACAATCTAGCGAAATTAAGGATAAAAAGGTGGATAGTTTTTAGTGTTGTTACTGTTTTTATAATGTCGGTTTTATGAATACTTTAACGTGTTTCTTTAAGCAGCTTAATTGTATTTTGAGGCGGTATTGAGCAACTGATATTAGTTTGCTTGCCTGGGTGATTTTTGATTGTGGTATTGAATTTAGGCAGATATTGTTAGTTGCTTGCCTAAGTGATTTGTGGCGGTATGGTGTTGAATCTAGACTGCTACGTCACATCACAACCGCAGTTTGAGGCGGTTTTGATCATATATATGGACTAACGATCGATATTAGACCCTTAGTGACCTATCGCAAGAGCACGTATGACGTATGGTTGTACAGTTGTGGTTGAGGTCGTTGTTGGGGATGGTATTCTTGATTGAGGTTGTTACTGTGAATGCTACTTCTATTTTACGAAAAATGGACATTCCTATTCTTCAAAAGATATGGGAATTCGCGGAATGTTGCACTAGTGTTATTTGTTTGCGAAATTGCCACCAATTTTAGCTGTGCACTCTTTTTGCTCTTTTTAACAAATCTGTCTTCCCATACTTTACCTGCTAACCGAACTCGACTTGGTTTCTGATGTTTGACTTGCACCATGAGGTTGGACCTATGACTCTATGGTCACATTTAATTAGGCTTCACTGATTACTACCCTACCAACACATCGCACTAACCTTAACACTGGTGTTGATGGTGGAGTTAGAGGTGACCAACTGATCAAGAGTGTGGCACTGGTGGTTACAAATGAGGAAAACTTTGTAGCTGAGAAAAGGATAATTGATGAGGGACGATGTGGTAAGGGAAGATAAAGAGGTGGTTGTTCTTTTGCTGGAGATGAGTGGTTGTCGGCGCGGTGAAAGTGATGAAGTTGGCGATGGAGAACGGGACAGTAGGAATGTTGATGGTGGAAAGGAGTTCAGCCTAAGTGATTTATTGTCTGGCGTTGATTATTGGGTCGGTGTTTGTGTTTAGTTGGTGCCTTTGCTTTTGGCTACTAGTTGGTGGTAGGGGGTCGAAGGGATGTGTTTTCTGCGGCAGTGGTGTTACTGGCGTTAGTGGAGCTGATGGTGAGGAGGAGAGGAGAGAATATGAAGCTGTTGTAGCTGAAAGGTTTCTTGCACTTGCTTGGTTGTTAGTGTGGAAGCGTTGGGTTTGCTTGCCAAGGGTAATATTGTAAAATTCCTGCAACTTCATCCCTTAATACTTAATAGTTAATAATGATGAGGCACTATCAATATGGAATGGGAGGCAGTAGTATTTTTGTTGAAGGAGAAGGTCAATAATAATGCTCTAATGTTACTACTACACTTCGTTTTGGCGCCCTTTCGCATGTCCGACAACTTGACAAGACACAGTACCTCCACACTTCATTTTAGATAATAAACATGGAATATTTTCATAAAACAGATGTATCCGATGTTTGTAGATGATTTGGAGTGACATTGGTTTCACCTAATGCATATAGGTTAATCTAAGTAATAGTTAGGTGTTATGGTTGCTAAGCTGTATGCTTGTTGTTTCCCAGTGTTGTCGTGTAGTACTTCCTTTCTGGGATACTGCTGGTTACTGCTCAGGGCATATGAATTATTAATGTTGACAATTGACGAAGCGATATATTTTGACGTAGGTTAGTGCATCTTATGAGCAGGCCCTGCTGGATGCCCGCAAGCTTATAGAGCGTGAAATGGAAAGGTTTAAGATTTGTGAGAAAGAGACTAAAACAAAAGCATTTTCGAAGGAAGGCCTCGGTCAACAACCGAAAACTGTAAGTATTGAAATGTATTCTTTTGTTGTTTTTCAGTTCCCATTTTGGACTGCCGGGCGGTAGACCTTTTTTCATCAATCTAGCACTTGATCTACCTTTGCTTTGTTATCACTTGATCGCGCGTAAGGGACATATTGATGACAGCGTCTAAGGTCAATCCCCTCAGATGTTTGTTGCATACCCTTCATGATTTGTATTAAATATTATTTCTAATTAGTTTATTATTGTCTAATATTGCTCAGCATTTCTAAGTTATTAATGGTTTTAGATTTAGGGAATTTATTGAACCACTGATCTGATGGCATGGAGCACTGAATAGTAGCTAGCAATAAACATTGATCAATGGTTTGGTCCCAACACCCCATAAAGTAATCATTGACATCAGCCGCAAACAAAGAGAGGGGTAACTAAAGAATGGTATATCGTACACATTATATTTTCTTTTTAATTTGTCTATGGTGATATTTCTAGCCCATGTGAAACACTGTTGTAAATCCGTGCTTTGAACTGATTTTCGATATGCACATATATTACACTGATTTTTCCAAAATTCTAATTTTTGCCATATTTATGATCTCATTGTTTATAATTCACTTGTTTGTTGCCTTTGATGTGTCTTTTAGGTGTTTACTATTGGTCATGCTTTCTTTATAATCCTTTTCGAGTGAAATTATGAGTAGGGCATTCCTTTTTTGTGCACCAATGTGCTCATATTCTGATTACTTCTGTCTACTCTTTAACTTTCATGCTATAATACCTTTAACAGGATCCAAAGGAGAAAGCAAAGTCAGAAACAAGAGATTGGTTAAACAATGTGGTATATGCTATAGTTTCTTTTGTCTCTTTTTCCTTTTAATGTCTTACGGAGTATTTACTGATCACTGTGCAACACTTAAGGGTACTTGCTCTACTTGACTTTGAAAGTTCAAAGTAACGATCAATAGTCCTCCCAGATGACTTCATTCTCCTTGCTGGATTCTTCTAAATTGTGTTGATGCTCTCAACAAGTTCATCTTTCCACATAGGAGAGACAATTTTAACTTACCTTTGCGGTGCCATAATTGAACTTACATAAAGCTCATTGGTTTCTGTTGGCATTTTTCTTAAATTTGTGTAATTGCAGCAGTCTTCATTCTAATTTCGTCAGTTGTGTGACTGTCATGATAAGTTTGTTGCTGCTAACGATTCATTCTTATATAATTTACCTATGTACTCGAGGTCTCTCCAGGTGTTCGAGCTGCAGTCACAAATAAATGAATTTGAGGCTGAGATGGAAGGCCTGTCTGTTAAAAAAGGAAAGACGAGGCCTCCTAGATTGGTAAGAGGACAATTTATATCGTAGAAGGTTTCACATTTTTCTTTTCTGTGCTGATAAAATAATGATAGTTCTATCTTACTTATGGCTAGAAGCCGTAAAGAGTACACTAGTGTATTAATTTTTACCCTGCAGACACACCTGGAGACTTCTATTTCTCGTCACAAGGCTCATGTAATGAAGTTGGAATTGATATTGAGATTATTGGATAATGAAGAGCTGAGTCCCGAGCAGGTAAATGATGCCAAGGACTTCTTGGAGGACTACGTGGAGCGCAATCAGGTGCTGTTTTATAATATTATGTTGACACTCAAAATCTTCAAGTAACTATTTTGACTAGGGATTTACATTGCTGTCCAATGTCAACATGTTTGGCATGTGAACAAAACTTATGGTTTTATGCTCATTCTTCCCAATTTCCTTTACTTAGGAGGATTTTGATGAATTTAGCGACGTTGATGAGCTTTACAGCACTTTACCACTAGACAAAGTTGAAGCTCTTGAAGATCTTGTGGCAATCAGTCAACCAGGAATTGTTAAGGTGTGTGTGCTAGTTATTAATACAATCCTTTTTGGCATGCCTATTTTTATTATTATATCAAACAGAACTCGTTGGCTGATTGATCTTCTCTTTCTGCTATTCCTGTGTTTGACGGTGAATTTTGAACATGGTTTCGGCTGTTTTGGAATCTACTGTTTGTGATTAAAGAGCATGAAGTCACAGGTTACTCACTATACTCTGTAGATTTTATTATATAATTTTGTATGTGTGTGCATGTTTAGATGGCCACTCTTTTGACCACGAATTTGACAGGACTTGTGTAGTCTCTAGTTATAGCTTGATGATATAAGTATTTTCTGTATATTTGATTACTCTCATTTTTTTTATTTTTTTTTTGTTTTCTGTTAGTTAGCATTAAGTTAATTTATTTTCATTGTTAATGGGGTCAAAGACTCCATGTTCTATAGCTTTGAATCAACAAACGCCAAATTAACCCCAACGCCTCAAGGCCTCTCGTAAATGGAGGGTGGCGGGTGCTCGTTTGTGCACAACCTTATGCCCTATTTGACAACAGAAGTAACAGACTGTTTCTAGATAACCCATAATTACTATGAGAATTGGGTTAAAATGACGGCTACTTTACAATTGAAAAAAGTCTCACCAATTTAGTGAGTCATTTTGCTTTATGACGATATTGTATGTGCTTCTGGAATTGCAAGGAATTGGTCAATGCAAATTGCGAATGGATTAAAACTATTGGAATTCAGAAACAGTCTTTGTGTGCAAGTATTGTGGCATGCATCCGATCCCTTACCTTGCCATTAGCTGGAGCTTTTTAAGGCACTTGGTAATGTTGGTGCTGCTGTTGTAATAAGTGGGAGGTTCCTGGAAAAAAGTTACATGTGTGTAGATGTATATTCCCTTAAATGAAATTCTGTAAGTAACGTGGTGCGCTATGGCATTAAATCCACATTTAGGTGGTCCGTGGCTACATGGAAGATCACTGGAGGGTTAGAAATTGGAGTAGATCCTTTTGCTTTTTGATTAAATTCTTGATAGTTGTGAAGCTAATTTGAAACTGGTTCAATCAGGAACATTACCATGAGTGTCTTCGTCTCTTACTGGTTTACAGGTTTAGAGATGTACTTGATCACCATTGTTCCGCATGCAATATATTTGCTGGTGTCTGTCTCTGTTTATGTTTACATTCATTTTCACTACTGTTTTGATTTGTATGCGTTGTGGGGGTAGAATAGTACAGCCCTGGATTAAAATGAAAGTGGATCTTGTTGTTACTTGTTTATAGGGTGCCGCTGCAGCAACCAGTTCAGTTTTAAGCTTAAAGACATCATTAAGTACGTTACCTTCGGAGTCACTGGTATGCAAAAAAATCATTGATTTTTTATGGAATAATTTAATAAACATTCTTGCTGTAGTAGGGTGACAGGGATGGGTATCTTAATTGGCTGGAAGAATTGGACATTGTGTAGCATTTTTCTAGTTTGTTGTAACATTTTTCATTCATTCTTGTGACTTTATGAGAATATTTTGCGGTAATATTCTTTTTGTTCCATGTAATTTGTACTCTCCCAGCTTGTGAGTCATGTAGTTGCAGTTTAATCCTGTTAGATATGTTGTTGGTCCTTTTGTTTAGAGTGTGATTGGGTTTCTAAACTATTTTCTGTGGGAAACAATTTGTAGCAGTGCTCTGATCCATCATAATTTTTTGACATGAATTTTGTAACTTTTTACTATTGTTCTTTTGTTCAATTTCAGGCTTTCAGTCCTGTTATCTCTGATTTTCTTTTTTTTTCTTTTCGCTTTTAAATTTGTCTATTACAATAGCCCACAGTTCCATCCTCTTTACCGAGTGTTCCAACCCAAGAGCAAGAAGAAACAACTTCTACAGCGAGTATCTCTGATGCTGTTCCGAGAACCCCACCTTCCAAGATTGGTGCACTCAGCTCTTCCAATCCATCAAACCCGCTTGGGAATCACACCTCTGTTCCAAATTCTCCTGGCCACCAGTCAGTCACGCCAGGTGCTTCTGCTGCTGTTTCAGACTCAGCTCCTACCCGAGGCTTTTTAGAAAGTGCAACTGCACCTACATCCCCTCCTAATGTCTCAAATGTTACCAAGGAGGAGGAATCAGTGAGTTTCCCTGGACGAAAATCATCACCTGCTCTTACAGATGCTGCTACACTTGCACGTGGTGTTGGTAGGGGTAGCATACCTGGACAACAAGCCACTAACGTTCCTCTTAGCTCTACGGGCACAGTTCCTACTAGTGGCATGACGGGCTTGACACTTGGTGCAGTTCCTCTAGCATCAGAAGTGGCTAAGAGAAATATATTAGGATCCGATGAAAGGCTTGGAAGTAGCGGTATGGTACAGTCACTGACTTTTTTTACGTAATAAGATGATTTTCCAAGTTCCTACAGCATATCCTGTCAATGGACTGGTACATTTTAAGCTGATTTTGGCAATGTTGTTGATGCTGCAGTTGCTTCTGGAAGAGCCTTTCCTTCTGTTCCTGGGATTCCGTGGAGGCCTGGAAGTACATTTCAGAGTCAAAGTGAAGTGGTATGTCCTTTTTCTACATTGAAGCTCTAAGAACAACGACATTACCTCTTCAAGAATCACCAAATCGGGCAGCTAAGATAAGAAATGCGATACGTGCATGGCATGTTTTAACCGAAATAAGTAAATAAGTGACTACAGCAGGAGTGGTGTCAGGTGTGCACATACAATGAATTTTAGTATTCAAGTGTAAGCCATATACAGGAGTTAGGAATTAGTACAGATGGTTACCTTCAAGTTTTTACTACTCGGGAGTGGAAATATGCCGAAATGATTATCTAAGGAGGGCAAATAGTTTCTAAATTTGCACTTCTCTATTTCTACCTCGCCGTTGATGTTATCTAGATATTATTTTTTCCCCCCCTAATCTTTTCCTTTTACGGAGTATCATTTTTCCCTCTGCTGTTTTTGTCAAACAATTGGTTAGTTAATTTTACTGAGAAGAGCCTATTAGTAGAACAAATTATGTATGTTCTAGTTTGTGAACAAAATTGGACTATGTGCACCGATACCTGACATTGAGCCAATTGTGAATTTAAATACTATTCTGTGCTTCCATGGGCGCAGAAAACTATGAATTTTGTGAGACATTTTACCTGGTTCTTATTTGGCGTTTACAGGGACAAACTCGTGCAAGAACTGAAATTGCCCCTGATCAAAGGGAGAAGTTTCTGCAGAGGCTGCAACAAGTGCAGCAGCAAGGTCACAGCAACATTCTAGGAATGGCTGGTCTTGCTGGAGCTAACTCAAAGCCATTTTCAGGGCAACAGCAAAATCTATTACTGCAACAGGTAAATTTTGGCTCTATTCTTTACACTTTTTTATGGCCTTCATTTATGTGACTAGTTTGAGAAACAACATCAATGTAGCACTTATCAGTAGATTCACATGTTTAACGACCCTTACCATTTGACACTGCTGCGTGGTGCTTTGAAAGGCTATTTTAAAGAAAAAATTTAGGTGGAGTGGTCATGACTTTTTCTGTTAGAGCAGTCATGTCTACAGTTTTTGCTAAAATCATCGCCCCATGATAACTGTTCTGTCAGAGTGAATAATTGGCAGGAGTGGTTTGATACAATTTTGTGTGTTTTTCAGTTAAATTCCCAAAATACATCTATTCCTTCCCAAGGTGGTCTTGGGCTAGGTTTTCAGTCTAGCAGTGGTGTGTCTGCATCTGCACCGCAACAATCGATTCCGATTCATCAACAAAGCTCTTTACTTGGTGGCCAAAAGGATTCAGGTAGCTTAAGTTTTTCTCTTTACTGGATTTGTATCAGCTTCTACACTATTTTGGTTATTGCCAGTGTCGTTCATGTATAAGTCACTCGATGGTTTACAGTGACTGAAGATCAGCAGCAACAAAGCTTGCCAGACGATTCAGCAACGGAAATGGCTCCTGTTTCTGGGCTTTCAAAGCATTTAATGAATGATGATGATCCCAAAGCTTCTTATGTGAAGGATACCTCGGTAGATCTACTACTTTTATGACATTCTCTATTATCTATTCTAGATACATGTTGTCACTGTATTGTTAGTGTTAATGTCATGGATGTTGTAGCCACACCTTATCAGGCTGCTAGGACCAATTCAGAGATCAAAACATGGCTTGAGATCTAACATGATCTTATGATCAGACGTTTCTGCCGTTGGGGCGTCAGCACTATACAGCAAAACATGATCAACCCTGGATTTTAGATAATAACGAATAAGATCTGATTGCACTTACCCTGAGATTCTATAACCGTAGTGTCTTGTGTTTATTGGTCGTAATATATGTTCAGTTGTTTAGGGCAAGCTCTTTAACTGGAAAACAGAAACTGGAATAGGCAAAGATAGTTTTAGCCTGTCTTTAGAAAACATCAGCTATTGCAAACTGAATGTGGTGTTGAAGATGCTAGCTAAGAATTCTCATGTGGTTCTTGCCCATGGTAGGGTAAAGGGTCTGTGTTCACAAAGCTTGGGCCTTTGATAGCTATGAGTTCACATTCAGTAAACCCTTTGTTTGGAAGTTGTGTTGGTTGCTCAGTAGAGAGCAATTGGATGAGATATTTTTGAAGACTAGTGTAAATTGAGACCGCCATAGTCAATTGAAGTTTGCATAATATTTGAAATAAACAAAAAGATATATTGGTGCCTACCTTTCGACTGACGTGCAAGAGTCGGGAAACTCTGTTGGTTTGCAGACTTCAAGTGTTTCTGGTCCTCTGGTTGAAGCTTCCCAATTAGCAAGGGACGTTGATATTTCGCCAGGCCAACTTTTGCAATCCGGTAACCAATCTAACAGCCTTGGAGTTATTGGAAGGAGAAGTGTCTCAGATCTCGGAGCCATTGGTGATAGCTTTAGCGGAACAGCTAGCTCTGGGAGTATGCATGATTATCAATACAATTTGCAGATGCTTGAAGCTGCATACTTCAAACTTCCTCAGCCTAAAGACTCCGAACGAGTGAAGAGTTATACCCCGGTATGAGTTTTCTGCTGTAGTGTCAAATTGACCAATGAATTGCTTGCGGGTTTACAATGATCATTGTATTTTCCGTGGTTTTTTCTTTTGGCAGAGTCACCCCGCTGTAACTCCTTCAAGCTATCCTCAAGTTCAGGCACCTATTGTGAATAATCCTGCCTTTTGGGAACGAATGGGTCATGATACACTGGGAACTGATACGTTATTCTTCGCGTTTTACTACCAACCGGTCTGTGTTTTTCTTTCAGTGTGCTTCAATCATTATATCGGCATGTTATTATTCAATTGCTAAGTTTTGAGATTTGCTGTCAGCAGAATACGTATCAACAGTATTTGGCTGCAAAGGAGTTAAAGAAACAATCTTGGAGATACCACAGGAAATTCAATACGTGGTTTCAGAGACATGAAGAACCGAAGGTCACAACCGATGATTATGAAAAAGGAACATATGTCTATTTCGATTTTCATGTCGCCAATGAGGACCCAAACCAAGGATGGTACGTATCCAATTAACCCTAGATCATGCCCTAGTATCATCTCTTCTTATTTGAGTTAAGTGGTTAATCTTGATGAGATATTTAATTTATGATGTTTGAACCCTCAACATATAAAATACTCTCTCCAACCCACAGTATTCCTCCTATTTACTTTTTGTGCAGTCTCCACAACGACAGTTTTGCCATGTTTTCCTCTATTTATATCTGACCTTTTTCTTGAAAATAAAATTTGTGCTTGTTATTATATTATGATTACTAAAACGTTAGAGGTACCGTGAGAAATATCCCTTAAAAGTTTTGACTCATAAAAAGTGAAATAGGAGAAACATTGTTTGTTGGAGGGAGTACATTGTGATTATTGATTTCCAGATGTTGGGACTAGGAGAAAAACATTCATAAATATGAGAGATAACAATCAGATTATTGTGGAGAACACTCTGCCAACCGCTTTGCTATATATGATCTTGCCATCCCTTGTCATCTTAAAATTTGATCGCCTTGAACGTACACCTTAAATTTTTCCTAGATCGGATGGGTTGGTGGTCTATGGTTCTACCATTAATATTGTCTTTTTACGTCTTCCTGCTGGCGTACTGTTGATTGTTGATTTGTAGCTAAATTGGTAGATTCATTAGGTGTTTTAATAGTCGTTGGTTGTCCTGGTTTGGACGTCTCGGGGAAAAAAAGGACTTTCTAGAATACTAGTATTTGGTGTTTAGTGACTTCATTTTTATGCTAATGTGTAGGTGCCAGAGAATCAAGACGGATTTTATTTTTGAGTATAACTACCTAGAAGATGAGTTACCTGTGTAAATGTAGCTTTCCTTACTTTTAAATGCTGCCAGTCTCAATTCAGGGATAACAAATAGTCGGTTTATCTTTCATCAGGACTTCTTTTCTGTTATGGGAGCTTCAATTTTACGCATTTATGCTTTATCTTGTCCCGAGTCAAAATTCTAGCCGCCTCCGATTTTTTCTTTTGTACCACATAATGCCCTTTCCCTTTGGTCTATTATGTGATTTTCCAGCCTAGGACACACTTTTATTGGCGAGAGATTCGCTGCCCCTCTCCTTTACAGTCTGGCCACGGAAGTAGCGGAGCGAGAGCAGATTGGTCTATTATTTTTGTCAATTAGTTATTGGACTTTTCATCTCCTCGCGAAACATGGTATAGCAAGGGAGGCGGATAAAATTTGGGGTCATTGCTTTTAATTGGATACAAGAGTTGGGCTCGCAATTTGATGTGTTATGTGGTGTGTATAGTCAAGTCGGATACCCCATACCCGTGTCCTCGTTGGTGACTTATGGCTAATGAGTTTTACGTAATGTCGGATAGGCCGTTCCCGTCTATGCATTACGCCCAATTTTAATAATATCACCAGCCGATTTGGAATTGGTTTATGATTTACAGCTAATGAGTTTTACCTAATGTCCCAACTCGACCTTTTGAAGAAATAAGCAAACTATGAAAGCTGATTTATAAGGACTTGTGCAAACTTCGTGAAGATTTTGTTTAATTTCTTGAAGATGGAAGCAAAATATCAAGTTTTTCTAAAATTGAAAAATAACTCTATAGTGTTGAGCTTACTCAATATGGTACCTAAATTTTTTTTCTCTCGTTTTTTGATGTGATTGTAAATTCAATTCATCTTTTATTATTCCTCTTTGTGATGGATTTTTTTAACTCCATGTGTAATGTGGAAGTGCTCTTTTGGGGTGTTTTTTTTTTCATTTAGGGTGAACAAAATCGTATATACAATTTCGTTTAGTGAATCATATTAGATATATATATGGATATGATTTTTGTCTTATATAAGTGTAAATAAACTCCATTCCACAATGATAAACGACTTAAGAAATATTGATAAAAAAAATAAAATATAAGTGAATCATATATTAGAAGAAAAAATAAAGAGAAAAATGTTGTTGGGGGTTATAAAATGATGTGTATTTATTTATGTAATATTAAAAGCATGTACGGAGTATTAAAGTCAAGCCGTAAATGTTTGGTGACTTGTACGGAGTATTAAAAGCATGTCCTTGTGGAAGTAGTTGAGGAGACGTTGCCTTTAGGCTATGTTTAAAGGGGTCTGAGTCAAAGTCTGAGTACGAGTTTGAGCTTTAGACTCAGACTCAGTTTTGTCTCAGACTGGTATAAAGTACCTCAGACTTTGTAAAGTCTGAGATTGGGTCTATGATTTTCAAGACTCAACTTCAGACCCGTATTTTGTACAATTTATATTATTTAATCAATTTTATACTTATTTTTGTGTATTTACATATGTATTTTTTAACCAATAAGTATTTTTGTAATTAGTTCTCTTTATTTATTTA
>JAUEKU010100181.1:0-10208 GCA_032274805.1 Gypsophila paniculata
CCGTGCGGCCAGGCCCGGGCCGGCCCGACAAAGACCCCCGGGCTGGGCCACAGGTCGGGCTTCAGCACGCCACTCGGCCCGAAAGGCCAGCTCAGGAGGTCCATCACCCCCAATTTTGCGATATTTGCGATATTTCGAGTGTTTAATATGCCGTGAACATCACCGCACTCCCGCACTGATGACTATTCGACCTTTATGTATAAAAAAAAATATGAAAAAAATACGCATGATAATCAACAAATTATAATAATTAGTAACTAAATCTGGTCTTTAATGGAATCGAAATCCATCGTAGCTTATTAATTGTGTTTTCAAATTGATTGATTTTGAGTTGATATTTATTAATTTTTGTTCAAATGATTAATTAGGGTTAGAAATAAATTTGTTAAAATTAAAAATTAAAAATAAAAATACAGACTTAAGTAAATAAAATTAGGATTGTAAAGATAAAGTTCGTTTAAGGAACAACTTTTTTTATTTTTTTATCAATTCGGTAGTTTGGCCGGATTGGTAAAATAAAGATGGGTAAATTTTAAGTTTTGACAAAAATAAGAAAAGTATCCAAACATTTGATGAAACCCTGAATCACCCCTAAATCTCTTTTCGTGTAAAGTCGATAACTAAAACCCTAATTCATCATTCTTCATCATCTTCCAGCTCTCTTATACTCGATCTTACAGTTACCACCATTTTTTTACGCCAATTGAGGTTGTTATTCTCCCTCTTTTCTTTTTAATTTATCGTCTAATTTTAATCTGTTATTCCATCAGTTTTTTTGGTTGATTTTGTTGTTTAAATCGTTTTTATGCTACTGCTTGAGTTTAATTTAAGTGGGTAAGTTTCAAAATTTTTTAATTCTATGGTAGATTTGAGTAGAAATTAGGGTTTAGGGTTTATGTTAATTTGGGAGTTTTGATTGATTATGTTGTTTAAATCGTGTTTATGTTATTGTTTGATTTTAATTGAAGCGGGTAAGTTTCAATTTTTTGATTTATGGTGAATTTGAATAGAAATTTGAGTTTAGGGTTTATGTTAATTTGGGGGTTTTGATTGATT
Organism: Gypsophila paniculata; assembly: GCA_032274805.1. Lineage (NCBI taxonomy): Eukaryota > Viridiplantae > Streptophyta > Magnoliopsida > Caryophyllales > Caryophyllaceae > Gypsophila > Gypsophila paniculata. Next base: position 1,057 of record JAUEKU010100181.1, read on the forward strand.
TTGTTGTTTAATTCGTGTTTAGTATTTAAGTGGGTAAATTTCAAAATTTTAACTTAGGGTGAATTTGACTAAATATTTGGGTTTAGGGTTTATGTTAATTTGGGGGGTTTTGATTGATTATGCTGTTTAAATCGTGTTTACGGCATTGTTTGAGTTTAATTTAATTGGGTTACTTACATATTTTTAATGGAAATTTGAGTTTAGGGTTTATGTTAGTTTGGGGTTTTAATTGACAATAGGTATTCTATGAGATCGTCTCATACCGTGAGTAAACAAAATCTTCATGTGATAGGTCTCACAATAAATTTATTGTGAGACCGTATCGCATGAGAATTAGCTCCAGTTAGGAATTAGAAATCGGTGATTGTATTATGTTATGGTGATTGGTTTGATGATTTAATTGAAGGAATTGTGATTTAGGGGTTGTAATACAATTGGAAGTTTCAGACTTTCGGTATGAAATCGAAAAATGAGACAACCCATGATGGAGAGAGATCGAAGACGATGAAGAAGAATGTGCAGAGGTTGGGAGGAGGACGAGGCGGTCTCTCGCTTGAAGCTTTTGCTAATGCTAAATCCAAGAACAACGCCTACAATCCCGCACTTTTAAGTACGTTCTTACACAGTATTCGCGTTTGTTTTTAAGGTTTATTCTTTTCTTCCACTGCTGTTACGTTTGAATCATCGTCCGACGTTGCTAGCAAGTTTAATTTTTGAGTTTATATTAAATGGAGCATAGTAAAGAGTTGTAAATGATGCTAAGTGCTACAAGCACTACTTCAGATGTCTGAATTTGCCACATTGTGATCGTCTTGGGCATTTGCATTTAGAAGCGTAAATGTTGTGGACTTATTTTCTCAATTAAGGAGAATTATGTGCTAGTCATTTTAAGTATGATCTATGATTGATTGGAGGAACATGCATAAATGCATTGTTTGGGTAATTTGCTGACCAATATGATGGATGATCAAATGATGTTTACTAAATTTTAGTCTTGGTGATATACCTTTTGAATCAAAGGGGCTAGAGGAGCGGCCTTATATGAAATAGATAAAGCTATGAAATTTCATATGAAATAGACTTCATCCTTATTCGAAATGTGAATATATATGAAGTTGAGAAACATGAGAGCTATTATGGGCTTTTTGTACTTTTCATATGAAATTGATATCCATCGTTATTTTCTTTTTGCTTTTCATATTTATTCTCCATTTTTCATTTTCTATTATCTCTACCAATTTCTTTCCAAAAGGTTTCGGCATCGATGATGACTAATACCATTGTTATCCTTGCACATTGACTTTGAATGATGATAATCTATGGGGAATTGTTTCTGAGATGATCTATTGCTCTTTTTTCTTTCATTCCGTCGATTTGATTTTGTAATTTTTTTTCTGTCTTTTAGTACTTAAAATCTCAAATATTTGCGGAAGTGAAATAACATCCTCATTCATGTCACTAGTGATTCAAGGTAAACGAATACTGATGCTACCCGAGTGCGAGTCGATAAATCGATACAACCCATTTGTTCCTAGCCAAATCCTTGTTGAAATCGACCCAATGTGCTATGACCCTACAAAAACTTCACCCGTTGACGATTGATCAATGTTTTAGCGTAATATTGATCCGAAGAGAATCCTAGACATTGTGCATGATAGTTTTTCTATGAGAACAAATAAATTCAGCTATTTTTTGGTGAAAAATGAAATCATTGACAAGATGTATTTGTGAATCCATGTTAGTTTCTTTTTACTGTTTATATTTACTTTACATATGTTGTCCGCTATTATCTCTACCAATTTGTTTCCAAAAGTTTTGAGCATCAATGATGAATCTTACCATTGTTATCCTTGCACATTGACTTTGAATGATGATAACCTATGGGGAATTGTTCTGAGATGCATCTATCGGTCTTTTCTCTTTCGTTTTGTCTATTTGATAACCCTGACCCAAACACCCAACTATAGACCTAACACGATTAAGACATATATTTCACTCTACCAGAATGAAGATATTGACACGACAAAACGTGAACCATCCCAGAATGGATTGCTTGCTATTTAAAGAGGTTAGACTATCCGCTATGTCTGTATATGGCGCAAAATGGGATTTCTTTTGCAAATATTTGAAAATCTGGCCTCGCTTCTGTTCGACCATTTCTTGTTTGACATGTCCTCTTATTTATTGTGTTTAGAGAGGAAAAGGGAATTTTACAAGAATGCTAAATTTGTGAACAAGTACAAGAAAATGGTTAACCAAGAAAATCATCCGTCGGATCCGTCTTCATGTGTCCAGCCTGCTGGGGTACAGGAAAATAAGTCTGCTGGTGCTGGATATATGCACAAGAACAAGAAAAACATGAAGGGATCTTACAGTTTGGAAGTGTTGTATGAAAAGAAGCGTGAGGAAGAAGAAAAGGCAAGAATGGAGCGAGAAGCCATCATCAAAGCAAAGAAAGAAGAGAAAGAAAGAGCAGAAGCTCGGAGAAAAGATATGAGGGAGAAGATGTATAAAAAGACACGGAAAGGGCAGCCTGTCATGAAATACAGAATAGAGCACATTCTGGAGACTTTACAGGGCTCTGCAAAATAGTGCTTCTGTTTCTTACTGATACTTAAGAGTTAATCTCCTGAGATGGTATCAAGAGTCAGTCACGACAATGTACCACTTTGTTGAACCGATCTGGTAAAATGTAAAATGCAAATTTTTGGGACCTTCTGTTTTGTTCAACGGTTTTGGAGAATCAGTGCGTTAGTTCTGTCTTCCATTATTGTAGATGATTTGTCTTCAAAAATCATAATTCTACTTTCCGTATGTGTTTTTGATGGCACTCTTCCGAGTGTTTCTTATACAGAGTAACATTCTTTGCTTATTTCAGATCGTTTAATATGTTATTGGATCTGCAATAGTGAGCTGACCGACGTTACATGTCGTATTCTCCTATACTGTTCTGCCTAAACGGCAGCGACTGTATGGATTACAACTGTGGCCAAGTACATTATCAAAAAAAAAAAAAAAAAAAAAAGTCGGGCGCAGCAATAAAGAACTTCGAAAATTTGATACACAAGTACTAACAGAACATTGACAATCATTTTCAAACAGCTCAGTTTCGTATTTCGGTGCAATTCATATGATGAGAACCTTGACCGAAGCTGTAAAGCTTATAAAAATTACACAACCTACATTAGATCACAAACTTACACGAGTGGCTTTTTCCATTAACTGTAAAAACTGCCAAGAAAACATCGATTTGTAAATTATAAAAAATTCTGAGTGAGCAACAAACTTTCTCTAAATTTTGTAAGAGTTCGCATCCACGAGAGTATCCTTGTAGCGCTGCCCTAGATAGGCCCCATATAGAACAGGAGGATACCTGAGTAAAGAAGACAGTAAGTGACGCACTAGACGCAATACAAAACATCCACATCCATGAATACAAAGACATACTTAGGAGGGTTGGTTTCCGATTGGCATGTTGACAAGCATTCAACAAGACAGTCATGACCAGGCTCAACGAAATATGCGATCTGCAACAGAAAGAAAAGATGTTATTAAGTACGGTTTAAATTGGTTCCATTGCATCAAATGGAAAAGCAGCTGGCCAGCTGCAGAGTACAGAGTAGAGACTGTGCAAGACATAAGATCCAAGTGCATTCTAATGTACTTCGCTCTGCACTAACCCATGCATGCTACTAAATCAGGGTTTGACTTTTGATCTCGGTTGTTAAGTTAATAACACGGTCATTATTGCCCTTACAGGCAGTCACGACAGACTTCTCGATAAACCGGTTATGATATGGTGTGGTGGCCGAAATTTTGAACCATCTGTGACCGTGTTTTTAACCCGTTTACTCTATCAAGGTAAGAGCTTGTGATGTGAGTGACGATTATCCTACAACTTAAAACTTGCCAAGCTAAATGATCATATTTTTTCTGGACCGATGGACCAACAAGGATCAGTTATCGACATACCCACCAACGCATCTTTTTTGCTTACACATCAGATCGCAGTTGCACAAAGGCTTCTTTAACACAGCTTCATAAATTGTAAAAGCCTACCGACACTCTCCTAAGGTTTAGCCTGAATGTTTCTGCATCATAAATGCATAACATTCCGTTTCATCCATAAACATCTCCATTCTCCGTTGAAGCAAGGTTTGATCACTGGGTTCTATTTCGTAGGACACTACTGACGATCCAAGTACAAGAACTATGACAGTGTAGCTCACGAAATAACTTTGCTACATTTCTTTGCACATCGGAAAAATTCACTCAGGACAATCCAGATGTACTGGCAGTGCACTGCATAAGTCCGATTTGCATGCATTGTTACTACTTTTCTCAATAGGAGCATTTGAAATCGGTTTTTCTTAAGTCTTTTAATCATCTTCAAAAATGTACCAATTCAATGAACGATTTTTCAGTATTATACTCCCTCCAATCTACTCATTTCTTTACATTTTCCTTTTGGAGATGATTCATTCATCTCCTTACGTTTTTTTTTTAGATAAACTTTCTGTGCTAAAATTCAAACTAAAAACTATGGAGTACTTTTTAACCACTTGCATGTCTCCTATCCAAAAGCAAACGTAAAGAATTAAGTAACTAGCAGTATACTACAAGAAATTTTCGGTTATATATAAGTTAAGGTATACCAAAACATTTGAGCTAACTAAAGAATGAAACCATAGTAAGTTCAGTTTATGAGGACTTACAGAGTATCTCTCCTGACCATTCCCTATGACCCTATGTAAGGTGGATCTGCAAACGGAAACAAACAGCTGATTAACGATCATGTAATCTGAATATGTGATTGATTAATTTAGCTACTGACAACAATATACACGAAACAACATTTTGAGGTTTAAACCATTACGTTTGCATTTTCCGGAAGGGGGATTTTGAACAAATGTAAGAAAATAGATAGATTAGAGGGAATACATCACTTATATCAATTTCAAATAGATGCTCAATCACCCTAATCCTTAATTTTGGTGTGAGAGTGAAATCCGTGATTCTGGTCGACTACTGAGTGCATCAAAGTTTGAGTTCTAAGGAATGACGACATGCAGCTTTAATCACCCTATTCCTTGATTATGGTCTGAGAGCGACAATGATTCCGGATACAATGAATGAATTTCAAATTTTGGACGACACTCAATCACCCTAATGAAAATGTGAGTTGTGACCAGTGCCTCAGATAGATTGTAAAAAAGTCCTTCATGGTTATGGCTTAGTAAGGGAACTAGAGGAATCGGATCTACACAGTCAAACCCTTGTGTAGAAACAAATAAAGGTTGTTTCCAGATATCTATACTGAAGGTTATCGTGACCTTCATCTGAGGTCTGATAACGCATTTCACCAACTAAATCTCACAATGCATAGTTTGATAGGCGATTAAAGTGAAAATAGAGTCAGAACGAAACTTACTTAAAAATGCCGTTGCTCCAGCGCTCTAGCATGTCACCAAGGTTCACAACAAAGGCCCTGGAAAAGGGGAAACAGTAAAGCCAACAGGCAACAGTACATTCAGTTGCAGACACACGTTATTCCTGAACACCAGAAAACATACTCCGTATATCTTTTGTGTATTAAACCTTTTTTGCCTAACAACTTAAATTTTAACTTTTGTATAGAATTAATTCAGAAATATTATACGGTGCCTTAGAAACAAAATTTTACTAGGTCCGACACTGAGTACAATGGATTAACGTTGTTACCACTAATGATAGAACGTGGGTAATCATTCTCATTTTTATAGACAAGTATCAGTCAAAAATTTTATATTTGACGTCATCAAAAACCATTACAGAAGCTGTTTACCCAAGACCACCGCATGAAAACGAAAAAACAAGCTCACCCTTTGAGAGGTGGTACATATTCCATTTCTGTGTTATGGCATCTTTATCTTTGCATATCTTGTAAGAACGAAGGAATGATATAACTTAGCAGCAGCAAATACTTGCTGTAAACCGTGTGACAGTGATTTATGTTGCAGCGTACCTGCAGACTCACAACATCATCTGTTGCCAAGAGCGTGATTAGGCCAAAGTCTGAATGTGCACCAGCTCCAAATATGCCTTTCGAAGGATCTGAAACTTTAGCTAATGAAAAATCGAAAAATCAGTACTATTTTTCCATAGTTGATTTTGAACTGGAACATGACATTAACAATTTTGTTACGAAACTGAGGGATTTGTACCTTCATAATGCAAGAGACGCAAAAGTGAAAGAGGCTTCTCTAAAATATCTGGCTTATCGAAGAAATTAGTATCCAGTCCAAGTGCCAGAGCTATAATCCTAGCAACAGCCCTTCCTACCTCGCTGAAAACGAACAGACAAAACAGCAAAAGTGCGTAGCGAATATCATGTGTTACAGTTTAAGGCCAGTGGAAAATTACATAAATAAATTACAAGTTACAATGGTCTAGAATCAAATGGTCAAGACTGAACATGCGACAAAATGAGCCAAATGAAGGGAAGGAAATCAGTGATCAAAAACGACTTACAGAGCTTGGGTATCATATTTTTCCATAGTCTGCCTCCAACCAGGCAACAGATCTGACATTAAACGGAAGAGAAACGTTGTAGTTGACATGGATTTGATTCTAAAATCACCATGACACTATTCCCGAGAATAAAACTTATATATTGTAGAACATGAAACTTCTGAGTTGAGAAAAAAAATAAATAAACTACCAGAATCCGGCCAAACATTTGGGCCGAAAAACGGCTTGTCAGCATCAGGGTCGTCTTCAGGTAATTCACGACCAATATAATACCCCTCCTTGTAATCTCCTATAACCACATGATAAATTTCCAGTTAGTAACCCGAAAATTTTACTTCACTGAATTTCAAACTTCTGTACATTTCTTTTTTGTTGTCTATTCTTAACTTCCTACTTTAAAATTTTCTTTCCTGTTTGTTTTGTGCGGAGATTACGATTTTTTACCTTACCTCACTTCCCAACATACAAATTACACCGCATATTTTGAGCTTCTTAATCTTTGTGCACAATGAAGTAGGAGCTCTAAATAAGGACGGAGGTAGTAATGAATTTCCATTAAGTAAACCAAAAGTGTCAAAAGAAGCCCCTTCCGGCCATATAAGTGAAAACTCATTTTTTCCCTATGTTACTCATACGTGGCTACAAGTGTTGTGGGTGTTGGAGTTTTGGACACGGCCATTTTGTAAAAGAAGTTCCAAGTTAAGGGATGAATTATACACGTAAATTAAAGACGACCTAGTTTGGGAAAAATCATCTCCATGGACATCATTCATTCACTTCATTTCATTTCCACGATTTGTAAATGGCACAAAGTTTATTGGGGGATAAGACTATAAGGGTAGGTTGTGGTGCAGTTGATTCACTTTTTGTAGGTATTAATTTACGTTGTGGCGTAACGCCCAATCACTTTTTGAAAGTTTTATTCATTCATGTGGGGGAATTGACTTGAATTGACATTAATGGAGGACATGGGTCTTTTATTAAAGTATTATTTTGTGATAGTTTTTAAAATCATTCTAGTGGACTCGGAGACAAAAATGTATGGACGGTGTACTGTCGGTTGTCTGTTCTTTTTTCCTGTGTAAAATCACAACCCGGGTGCATGATTTCTTCTTGTTTTGGTGCAGCAGTGAACAATTCAATGGGTTAGGGCTGTCTTGCCCGACTTAGATACCTCTATTTTGATGCTGTTGTGATTGTTATTCTGGGGTTATGCGTTGGGCACTTTGAAGGGTGGTTCATGGTTGGTAATAGCTTGGGATTTTGAATAAACCGTCACTCTCTAATTAAGTTGCCAGCTTTATGGTGTACCACAGGCTATTAAGCTATTGGCAGTAGTTTTTGACGTATCATTTTCGGTGGTGTAACGATGCTTGAGTGGTTTTAGACCATGTAGATTGGCCAATTTTCACCCTCTGCATTAACGAGCTCTGATGAGATCAAGACCCTGTCTAACTCTACGCAAGTTTCGGGAAAGACTTCTTGGACATTTTACTGTGTCATGGTCAAGTAATGTAATTGATTTGGGTTCGTCACAAATGTGTGGAGTTCCCCAATATTCGATGGTGCTCTGATTTTAGAGGATCTTTCAGATTGAAGGAGAAAGACTCATGGATAAAATTTGGTAGACATGGGAAAATAGTAGATTGTGAAACCCCATTACGTAGAGGGTAACTTGTGAAATAAGAAAGGTAAATGGAAAAGTTAGTGGAGACTAGAGAGTATTATGTGAGTGTGTAGGAAAGGAGAGAGAAAATATGTGGAACTCTACTAATGCTTGTGCTCTTAGGTGGTGCCGAAAAAGGAGGAATAGGTGGTTTGTTATGAAAACAGTGGTCTATTGAACCTTTGATGGTAAGGTTGTGGTACGATGTTGACGATGGGTCTTATGAGCGATGTAAATTGTGAGTGAGATATCAGAGTCTTAAAAGTCTCAGTTTGATATTCCAGCATTGATACATTAGAGTTCGACGTAACCCCATATATATCCGCTTTACAGTATTTATTTGCTTTCCTATATTCAATTCTCTGAGCTCCTAAAAACCATTTTTGCGTTTGGTTTTCATTAAGTAGCAAAGAATTTTACCTCCTTCAAAATGTTTTACAATTATTTGTTGGTTAATTTTTAAAATTTTTTGTGAAAGCTAAATAGTGCTTGAAAGCTATGTGCTATTTGACGAACGAGTTTTTGATTTCTTGAGAAAACTTTTGGATTATGAGAAAATACTTTATATTCTTACTTTTTGATTTTGCGACATAAAAGAATTAAGAAAAAAAAAGTTGTGGTGAACCCCTTAGTAGGTCAACTCGTGTGGTAGGAGTAACTATACAAGGTGCCTTTCCATAGATAGTTTATGGGGGATGACTTGATCACGATCCTTGCCTCTAGATCACCTTTTGAGGGGTTTTCCTTGCACTGGATTCTAATATTTTGAGATAACATTTTTGAAGTTCAGAAAGGAATAGTTATAAGTTTTCCGAAATGTTAATACTTTGATACAATGGTTTCTTATTAATATTGAAGTTGAAATTTCTAAATAAAGTTAGCATGTTTAGTTCATATGCAATGTGACGTACGTATCACATATAAATTGGTTTTACTAGTATAGATTGACTGGTGTCACTGGTAAGGGCTTTCATCT
>JAUEKU010100292.1:0-12945 GCA_032274805.1 Gypsophila paniculata
AGTCGCATACGGAGTATATGCTACACTTTCACTGAACGAGTTAATCTAGCGTACAATCATCGTACATGGTACTCCGTACATATCTATTGCCTACACGGCTACACCTCATTTAGCGATAGAAGGTATGTAACTTTGTATCGAAGACTGGTGCCAATATAACAATATACTTCCTTGCTAGTATAACATAAAATTAACTCGTTACATATATATACGCAATCGTAGCTACGTTACTAAACACTTTACATTAACCGATGTCTGGTGATAAAATAACAAAAATACAAAATTAAAGAAACTAGAAGTAAAAAGATGATTAATCATTAATTTCATCTATTTCCATTATTGTTTCTAGTGATATTTTTTGATCGCTAGAAACAAGCTTGGAAATAGACCAACACATAATAGCTAATTACAACAACAAACTAATTACAACAAACATCCATATAACAAAGATACTAAAAAAAATTACAAGGTGACCTATAATAAATATATATTTTCTCATCCGTTCCAATCAATTATATACATTTGGTTAATTATTCCTCAGAAAAGAATAAAAATGTATACAATTTCATGAAAGGAAGGAAGTATGAAACCAAAATATACTCCGTAATATGTAAATGCATGTAGGGGTATTTTAGGAACAAAAAATTCCATATCATGAAAACGACGTATTGCTTCCTTACTCCCATGCGTAACATTAATGCCAAGTGCCCCAAGCTAAATAGTACGTAGATGGCCCCGTTATGCAATTTGATTTTCGGTCTAACTCAACAAGTTCTTTACGTCCTGTCCACAATTATCGTTAATATATACGAAAAAAATTAGATGAGTTAGAGGGAATATAGCATGATAACTTGATAAATATAGTATATATTAGTTCATATGTTTTTTTAGATAATGATAGTACGTTATTAGATCGATGGTACTGAAATTTCAGTACCATCTTCTTACGTACGTATTTCCAAGTGTACCATAAATTAAAGACATATGTGAGATGACTGTATTATATTAAAAGATGAACGTACGTGAGAACTTGGTTAAATTAGAGGTAGTACGTGTATGATCGATAATTAATTGTGGAGAGGGTTCGGACCGCCAGGTACGAGCCTTTTATCGACACCATAGCGAGGGTCGATCTCGATTATGGACGGTGGTGAACGATGACGGCCAAAACGGTGGTAAAAGGAGGGTAAAATGGGTGGTGCTCTTTCAAAATACACCATGTTTATGTTTGAATTTGATGGTGTTGATGACGACGACAATGACGTGGTGAAAATAAGAGAGAAAATTACGATGGCGACGACGACGATGACGGTGGTGAATTTCTTCTTCTTCATGGTTGAGAGTTTAGAGAGTCAAGTATGGGTTTAAGAAGGTGTTGTGGGTTTTTGAATTGAAAGAGAATGATGGAAATTAAATGGAATTATAAAATTGTAGGAATTGTGAATGAATTGAGTTGAGTTACGTGTGTTGTAGGAATGTATATAGGACTAGTATTATTTGTGCTTGTATTTTCATGTGATCCATCGCTACAAAAAAATTTTAGTTATGTGACTTCCAACTTCTTGCAAGTTGTTGTTGTCATGTAATTTCGTATTCAGATCGTGTTGACGGTGTAATTATTTATTATGTATTACTCGTATTGAGTAAATAATGAATAATTATTTTACAGAGTTAAGTAATTTTAAATTACTGTGAAGTATTTTGAAAAAAATGATTTAAAATTATTACTTCGCATCACTTAAAATTTTGATTGATTAACATTGGCTAGAAAGCCTACTTTCGATGATAATATAAACAAATTTCAAAAGATGGGAATCGTTAAGTTGAGAATGTTCTTGATAAAGTTTTTTTAACAAATAAGTAACCACATTATTACGTACTTTTTTACATAAAAAATGTGTTCTCGTAACAAATTTTTATCAGAAAAACCATCCTTTAAACATAGAAGCGATGTACTCAGTTCATTACTATCACTCGAAGGCAATAATGTGCATAAGTTGACACGAGTGAAATGAAGGGATAATGAACAATCTTTTTTGGTTGATGTAAATTATCTAAGGGATAATTCCCACAATACTCGAGAGTTGCAACTTTACACGTGGTACCCCTCTTTTTCGATAAAAGTACATTGACTAACCAAAACTCGCAGCTACGAATTTAAAATACGACGATTTTTTTTTTTTTTAAAATCGAATACAAAAATATGAAAAAATTAAATACGAAAATTTCACAATTTTATATATGTTCGATTCGAGCTCGAGTTTGGCTCGAGCTCGCGTTAAAGCTCGCAAACTTGATAATGAGCATCATTTTTTTAAGCTCAATATCGACTCAAGCTCGAGATTTGCTTAACGAGAACGAGCCGAGCAACGCCAAGCTCGGGCTCGGCTTGTTATCACCCCTAGTTCAACCCAACAACTTAAACGTGTAAGAGATCAGATCAAATGGGGTCAGATCTCAAATCTAAACTTGATCATTTCTACTCTAGGAGCACTTCGAGCCGTGACATATAATCTACATCATAACTCTAAACAAACGAATCCGGTCGACTTCAATTTACGAGTCGGATCATATTCGTAATTTGGCTTGTAAACAACGGAACGATAAACGAATCAAATCCAGAGCAACCGAATATCCATATGTGCTTGATCTATACGATTCGTTGGTGAATAATTGACCTCCCAACATTCCCCTACACCTAAATCATTTCCCCAAAATTTCAATAATTTAGATCATAATACTAATAATAATAATAATTAATAATAATAAAATCCCAAAAATTAGACCAATTCCTAAAAAAAAAAAAATGAAATTAATAGTATTAACACTAATTGTTATAGGTCTGATTTTCAGCAACCATGTAACGTCACAGCCAACAATAACCGTGTCGCCAACGCCCTTAAATAGGTCGGGCGACACGGTAACGGTGACGTGGGCGAACGTATCAAACGCATCCAAACTAGACTGGATGGGAATATACAGTCCGGCCACGTCACCGAACCATCATTTCATAGGGTACATATTCCTGTCGACCTCCCCAACCTGGGAGACAGGAAGTGGGTCCCACACATTGCCACTAATAAACCTCCGTGGGACCTACCAGTTCCGTGTGTTTCGTTGGACGACAACTGAAATCAAGCCCACTAAACTAGACCATGATGGGAACCCCATCCCCGGGACGAAACACCTGTTGGCGAAGTCCCGGGAGGTGGGGTTTAGAACCCCAAGTGGGCCTGAGCAGGCCCACTTGGGGTTTACTGATATCGAGGATGAAATGAGGGTGGTTTTTGTGGCGGGGGATGACGGACCGAGGGTGGTTAGGTATGGTGAGGAGGAAAGGGAGGAAGGAGAGTTTGGGAATGTAGGGGAGTGTAATGTGGAGAGGTATGTGAGGGAGGATATGTGTGATGCGCCTGCTAATAGTAGTGTTGGTTGGAGGGATCCTGGGTTTGTTTTCGATGGGGTTATGACGGGTTTGAAGAAGGGGACGCGCTATTATTATAAGGTATGGTCTCGTTCCGTTGGTTGGTTAGTTAGTTAGTTAGTTAGTTAGTTAGTTAGTTAGTTTCCTGTAAGATCGTTGTATGGTGTTTAGTTAGTTAGTTTCCTGTAAGAGATCGTTGTATGGTGTTTAGTGACCTTGTATTGGCCTTAGTATATGATTTAAAGATGTGAATTTGAAAGAAGGGGACGCACTATTATTATAAGGTATGGTGTCGTTCTGTTAGCTGGTTAGTTAGTTAGTTAGATCGTTGTATGTTGTGTAGTGGCCTTTGTGTATCATTTAACGATAGCAATGTGAGGTGCATTTCATTTAAAGATAACAATATGAGGTGATTGTTATAAGTTATGGTGGCATAGTGTTAGTTAGTTAGTTAGTTAGTTAGTGTAACACTCTTGTAAGTATTATAAGGCCGTTGCATAGTGTCCTTATCTGAGGTTTGTTTTCGATGGGGTTATGACGGGTTTCAAGAAGGGGACGCGCTATTATTATAAGGTATGGTCTCGTTCCGTTGGTTAGTTGGTTAGTTAGTTAGTTAGTTAGTTAGTTAGTTAGTTTCCTGTAAGATCGTTGTTTGGTGTTTAGTGACCTTGTATTGACCTTTGTATAGGGGATGCACTATCATTATAAGGTATGGTGTCGTTCCGTTAGTTGGTTAGTTAGTTACTTTCCTGTAAGATCGTTGTATGTTGTGTAGTGAGCTTGTATTAGTCTTTGTATATGATTTCAAGATGAGAATTTAAGGTGTTTAAGTGTTATAAAGCCGTTGCATAGTGTCCTTATGATTTGTAGTGACCTTGTATGACGGGTTATGATGGGTTTGAAGAAGGGGACACGGTATTATTATAAGGTATTGTGTCATTCTGTTACCTAGTTAGTGTCCTGTAAGATCGTTGTGCATGACTTTATGATAGCCCTTGATGAGGTGCATAGTATTATAAAGTGGTTGTAGAGCGCATAATTGTGGATGTTTTATGTGTTATAATAAGGTATGTCCTAATGTTAATGCTCTGTAAGATAAGATAGTTGTATGCTGTGTAGTGACCTTATATTGGACCTTTGTATATGATTTAAAGATGGGAATGTGAGGTGTGTAAATATTATAAGGTCATTGCATAGTGTCCTGTACAATGTATAATGACCTTATACCGGCCTTTGTATCTCATTTAATAAGGCCGTTGCATGGTGTCTTGGGTATGGTTTCTAGTGACCTTATACTGACCTTTGTGTTTCATTTGATAAGGCCGTTGCATGGTGTCCTAGAAGATTCTTGTATAACGTATAGTGACCTTATACTAGGCTTTGTATCTCGTTGAAAGATAGGTGCATGAGGTGTGTGAGTCTTGTAAGGAAGTTGCGTAGTGTCCTATAAGATCGCTGTATGACGACGAATAGTGACCTTAAATGGCCGTAGTATCTCATTTAAAGATGGCAATGTGAGGTGTGTAAGTGTTATAAAGCCGCTGCATAGCATAGAATGGTGTTTATTTGTTACTTTGTGGATGTAGCATAGAATGGTATGTGATTTTGTGTTATAAAGTTCGGAACTTTGGTTAGTTTTTGAGGTTTTTTTTGGTTGGTGTGAATTGGTGTTTGATGGTTACTTGGTTAGAGTAGATAAAACTTGTAGTTGGAGTTATGATCGACTTGGAAGAAGGGAGAGTTTGTAGTGTAAGACTATAAGGTTTTTTTTGTAATGTATGCAACTTTGGTTTGTTTTTGAGCTATCTCCTGGTTAGTGTGAACTTTTCAATTGATGGCTACTTGGTTTGAGTAGTTGAAAAATGTAGATGTGGTTATGAGCAACTTGAAAGAAGGGGAGGTGTGGTAGTGTAAGGTGAGTGATACTGCTGTTGCGGAGTACTCCATATAAATTTTGAATCTTTGGTTAGTTCTAGAGCTTGTTTTATTTATTATTAATTGTAGATGGTTATATATGATCATTTTGAAAGAAGGGAACAGGTACTAATGTAAGGCATGTCAGTTAGTTTTTGAGCTCGGTATTACTATTAGTGTGAAATTTATGATTGGTTATTGCTTGTTCAGAGTAGTTAAAAACTGTAGATGGAATTATAAGGATAGCAATATGAGGTACTATTATAAGGTATGGTGTCATACCATTAACTAATGTCCTGTAAGGCAGTTGTAGACAACTTTATAATAGTCATGATGAGGTGTAAGAGTATTATAAGGGGGTTGTAGTGTTTTACTCGTAAATTTGTTGATGTCTTGGGTCTTATTATAAGATATGGTGTCTTACTGGTAGTGTTATGTAAGATCGTTGTATGACAGATAGTGACCTTATACTGGCCTTGATGGCAATGTGGGGGTGTGTAATTAATATAAGGTCGTTTCATAGTTTAGAATAGTGTTTATTTAATAATTTGTGGATGTCTTATGTCGTGTTATAAGGTATGGTCTCTTACTGTTAGCTTACTGTAAGATTGTTGGATGACGTATAATGAACTTGTACTGGTCTTTGCATCTTATTTGAAGATGGCAGTGTGAGACTGTGAGGTGTGTAAGTATTTTAAAGCCGCTGCATAGCGTAGAATAGTGTTTATTTGTTAATTTGTGGATATGTGTTGGTATTTGATTTTGTTTTATAAATTTTGGGAATTTGGTTAGTTTTTGAGCTTTTTTTGGTTGATGTGAATTTGCTCTTGATGGTTACTTGGTTAAGAGTAATTGAAAACTGAGCAGTTTGGAAGAAGAAAGAGATAGTAGTGTAAGGCGAGTTCTTTTGTCGTTTGTTTTATTAAATTTGGAACTTTGGTTGGTTCTTGAGCTTGTTTGTTATTGTTAGTGGGAAATTTACCATTGATTAGTACTTGGTAAACGGAATTCGAAACTGTAGATGGCTATATGATCTATTTGAAAGTATTGTTGTTTCTCTATAGCCATCTACAATTTCGAATTGATCATATAGCCATCTACAATTTCAAACTTAAAGTATTCTTAGCCGGATAGTTTTTGAGCTTGGTATTATCGTTAGTGTGAAATTTGTTGGTATTGAATTATTGATTATTGCTTGTTCAGAGTAGTGAAAAACCGTAGATGAGATTTTGGTCAGTTTGAGAGAAGGGCAGACATAGTAGTGTAAGGTGAGGTAATTTCATTTAGAAAATTTGGAGATTCGGCTATTTGTTGGGCGTTAGTTTGAAATTTATGTTTGATAGTTAGTTAGAGTAGTTAGAAACTGTTCACGGGGTTATGAGCTATTTGAAAGAGAAGGGAAGAGGTAGTAGTGTAAGGTTTGTTGTACTTTTGTCTCTTTTATGAGTTCGTAGATCTGTTAGCTTTTGTGCCTGACATTGTTGGTATAATTTACTGATGGGTGGTTAGTTAACACTGCTTTGGACATATTGATAACAAGATCGAAGAAACGCAAAACATAGTGATGTCTCTATTTAAGTTGAGGTATAGTGCTATTTGATTGATTTTAACTTAGGTTGATCTGTAAACTGAATCAAATGATTGGTAGGTAAGCTGGAGAAGGGAAATTTAAGATTATGTATATATGTAATTATGCTCCTAATGTTTGAAATTAAGGCATTCGGAACGTACAATTTGATATTCTCCCCTTTTTTAGCTGGTTTGTTGATTAGTCAGTTATCTTTTGTTTCATTTGATGGCCACAAGGGATTTAAAGACGAAGAGGTAGGGTCATGGCTTTTTGGAAAATATTGAAACTTTCGTTGATTGTGAGTTTAATTCTGGAGCTCTGAATGCTAATGACATTTTAGGTGGTTGAATAAGACTTATAAGAGTGTGAATTTGCGTCTATAAGCATGATCGAAATGATGTTACTATATTCGCTGCTGTGATGATTGAAAGGTAGAGTGTTGCTAGCTTCTCCCCGTATCAGCCAATCTGTTGATAGGTTGATCATACTTTTGGCTTATGAGATAGTTACAGAGGTTTTAAAGTAGGGAAAAGATATATCGTTCTGAAAGATTGATACTGCATAAAATTGTTGATGGTTGATGGTTGATGGTTGAAAGGTTCTACTCCTACAAATCACAAGTGCTTGTCTTTGTGCTGTGATTCTGTTCATCTGATCTAATTCATAATAAAGTCTGCTGTTTTCCTAGGTCGTTGATGAATGATCTTTGCCATCTAGATTAATTACCCCTTATCAGCTGATTTTTGGCACAATTCGTTGTAGTTACGGCTCTTAAGATGAGTACCTGGTGTTTAGTTGATGAGGATTTTCAGATAAATTTGTAGTTTCTGTTTAAATCATCGACAAGTCTTGGTTCATGAGTAGAGAGTTTCTAAAAGGAGGGTTGCTCTTACAAAGATCACATTATTTTTGACGCTTTAGATTTAGTTGTGCATTTGTCACTTAGTGTTCCATCAAAACTTGTCCAAGTTCTGTAAAGTGAAAACAAACATAAGGCGTTGGCTTTCTAAAAGTCGGTTTTGTCCAATATTCCCAAGTATTCGTGGATTGTTCAGTTATGTTTTTGGTTAGCTGGTGTTTTGTGGGGGAAGGATTGTGCCCGGGACACTCATTTCTTTAGATTAAGGTATTGAATTCAGTTGGTGATCTTTTGACACAAATGGCTTTTCTTCAAGCTCTGCATTTTTGTTTACGTTTGGCTTCTTATGGTATCCACCTGTGTCTCAACATTTTCATCCGAACCACCAAATGTATTTGTTAGATGAGTCGAATGTGCTATATGAATGGGGACTTTGACCTCGTTTAGTTTATATAGAGAGCTGAACAAGTAGCCCTCTTGGTTTCATCACCATAGAAGTCCCATGTTGTGTTGTGATTTGAGAGTATCCAAGCTATTTGGTCATTTGGGGAAAGGCACTAAACATTTTTTCGTTGTTTCTGTTAGGTTGGAAGTGACTCGGGAGGCTGGAGTCCAACATACAGCTTTGTCTCAAGAAATGAGGATTCTGATGAAACCATAGCTTACATGTTTGGGGACATGGGAACTGCCACACCATACAAAACCTTTATCCGTACACAAGCCGAGAGCATATCCACACTCAAATGGATACTCCGTGACATTGAAGCTCTCGGAGATAAGCCCGCTTTTATCTCACATATAGGGGATATCAGTTATGCAAGAGGGTATTCTTGGATCTGGGATAATTTCTTCAATCAGATTGAGCCTGTCGCCTCCAAGGTGGCTTATCACGTTTGCATCGGTAATCATGAATATGATTGGCCTCTACAACCATGGAAACCCGAGTGGGCTGCTTATGGCAAGGATGGAGGTGGTGAATGTGGGGTACCCTACAGTGTAAGGTTTAAAATGCCGGGGAACTCTTCCCTTTCTACAGGAACTCGTGCACCTGCCACCAGAAACCTGTATTATTCATTTAATTTTGGATCTGTCCACTTTGTGTATTTTTCTACGGAGACTAATTTTCTTCAAGGAAGTGACCAGTACAACTTTCTTAAGCATGATTTGGAGAATGTCAATAGGACCAAGACTCCTTTTGTCGTTGTGCAAGGGCATCGGCCTATGTACACTACCAGCAACGAAGTACGGGATGCACCAATTAGAGAGAGAATGTTGCACCACTTGGAACCTTTGTTTGTACAGAATAATGTGACACTAGCTTTGTGGGGCCATGTTCATCGATATGAACGATTTTGCCCGTTGAATAATTTCACATGTGGAGTCATGGGTGAGTATGGGGAAAAACAAGGTGGATACCCTGTTCACGCCGTTATTGGAATGGCCGGACAAGACTGGCAGCCTATCTGGGAGCCGAGAGCACAACATCCTGATATGCCGGTGTTTCCACAGCCTAAGAGGTCTTTATATCGCGGGGGCGAGTTTGGCTACACCAGACTTGTTGCCACAAAAGAGAAGCTCACGCTTTCCTATGTCGGAAACCATGATGGTGAAGTTCATGACATGGTCGAGATTTTGGCTAATGGCGTAACCTTAAGTGGCGGTGACATTGATGCTACCAGTGATAAAGCCGAGATCACCAACAAGACCGAGATAAAGGAGGAATCAGGTTCATCCTTCTTATCCCAGTTTGTAAAAGGGGCAAGTATCTTATTGCTTGGTGCTTTTATTGGATATGTTGTTGGGTTTGTATCGCGTTCCAAAAAAGAACCTGTGGGTTCTGGGAATAGCTGGCTTCCTGTTAAGACCGAAGACTCATGAACTGGAATCACATAAAAGCGAATTCAACCTCTGTAAGTGACTATGCTGTCTTCCTGCTAAGCACATCTAGTGAGCCGATATCTGTTTGAAGGGCTTGCATTATCCTGGAAGTCACCTGTTAGACTTAAATTGTATGATTTGTAATCATCATGTATTGGCGACATTGTATAGGTATTTAGGCGGTCTGTAAATACTATGTCATCCTGTTAGATGTAATGCACAAGCATAGCATTTTTGTCGCCACAACTCTCGAATAATTTTAATCCTCATGTAGTCATGTATACATACATACATACATACATACTGTCAGTCTGTCACCGTCACCGTCACTGTCACAGAATCCTTGATGTTAATTTACAGTCGTATATTATGTAATTCACCCCTTGTCTAGATCGCAAAGCTACATTATATATCATTGTATTCAGGTACCAAATCGATGAGTCGCAAATCACGGCAACTATGACACAGCAGCACATTGATTTTCTCGGTTTATCAACTCATATTTTTCGATCGGTCATATAAGATTGGTCCAGTATTGGCTGTATCATCCTCGTATAGTCGCATGAGAATCTGCCGTAGCGTGCAAATATCAGCCATTTTTTACATGGAAAATATCGGTGCTGTCAGAGAAGATATATTGTACAACAGTCAGACATTCAAAAATTCAATACTGTGATCGACTGATCGTTTTTGTGTTCTATAAATTTCATTGGTATTTACTGCTTGTTTACAGATACAAAGAATCAGAGTACGTAAGATAAGACCAGTTACAGGTACAACTGAAAGAATGAGACAATAGAAGGCAATTACAACAGTAAGAAATGGGCGAAGAACTACAAAGAATGGTTACAAAATCTGAATTAAAGGAGTGTAAAATGCAGCCTCTCTAACGGTTTCACTTGTTAAGCAAATGACGAGCACGCTGGTTAGCCCCCTTCACCCTGGAGTTCAATTCATCAATGTCTTTATCGAGGTGATCGAGTGCTTTGTTTTGCCTGCATTTAACAACGCCGAAATAGGATTAGTTGAAGAAACAAGTTGCAGAAATGAAATAATCCAAGTTTGCTCAAATGACACTTGAAATTTGTGTCTAATATTGAGTCGATCACTCGATCATCTGTTGCTTCTCAATAAGGAGTAAACATATAGAAGCGAAGGTAGCAAGGAAAACAGTTTGAAACTTACTTTTCGAGTTCGTCTCCCATATCAACAGCCATACCCTTCAGGTCACCCAAAATACTGCTCAAGTCATCTAGCGCATCGTCTTGTTTTTCCTTCTCCATCTAATCCAGATAATGCAAGTAAAGATCAATAATGGCGACACCTAAAGACGTAAAGTACAGTACTAGAAGCATCAGTATGCCGTACAGACCTCGACTTTCTGCATTGCAGTCACTGGACCAGAAGGCTGTGTTTTGTCACCCGTCTTTCCCTTCGGTGCAGGAGCCATTAACTTATCCTTCTGCTCTTTTGTTGCTCGTTTTGCTGGTTCATCTGCGCAATTTCATCGGAAAGACATTATAGAAACACAACACCCGTCTATGGAGGAAGCACCAGGAACAAAACTACTCATCAAAACAGTGTGGACCGGTTAGTCGACTACTGCTTCACAATATCAGAAGCACAACCAGTTAATCGAGTAGTTTTGCTTTATTCAATTGTATTCCAGAGAACAAGTCTTAGGATCAGCAAGACAAGGAGATAACAACGGAAAACCGTCATGTTTGTTGAGGGAAAAGACCTGGTGTAATCAACGGCCCTGTAATGTTGTGCGTCTTCTTTGGCTTCCAAGTCTTCGAGAACATGCCTCCGAGACTATTCAGCAGCTTCTCACCCTGAAGTCCGAAACTCAAACTACATAACTCCAATAACACAACACAAATTAGAGTCGGTTTTCAAAGAAGTCGATAGAATTAGCAATACCTTACTCAAATCCTGGTCTATATTAGCGGCCATCTGATGCGTCCTGTGAATCTGCTCGCCCTGCTGATGCAACATTTCTAGCGTCTTGGAAGCGTCCTCCCTAATATCCTCAGCTATCCGCAGACAGTTGTTCACAGTACTTGTCGTCTCTTCAGCCTTGTAAACTGCGTAAGTCTCGAGCTCCTGCACAGACTGGTTCTCCAGCCCTCCTGAATCACTGAAATCATTCTTGAATCTTTTCTTCTGTTCTTTTGTTGGCGCGGTATATTGCGTCCCATTGCTCAAGTCTGGGGTGACCAGAATGGGCTCTGACGATGTCCTCCTTGAGGGATCCATCCCTGAATCGCCATTCGCAGGACTTGTTGCAGTCGATGCTGCATTGTTTTTCTTCATAAACCCGAACATTTTGATTATATGAATGAATGTCTTGAATTTTCTGTTCGATTTTTCTGTCAGTTAATAATTCTGCTGGACTTTCCTGAGGAGATACGGATATTGTAAGATTACGATCCCAAGCTCTCGTTCCAAACAGATCAGGGTCAGAGGTACCGTAAAAGAAATGTCATCATATAAGTACATTATAGAAACGAGCATTTACGACACATTTCGATTGAGGCCAATTATCCCGAAGCCTAACAATCGAATAGCTATTTAGCTCCAATGGAAATAGATAAAATGTAAACACAATTTCATTTCACATGCAAGGCCGTCCTATACAAGGTTTTATGATCAAAATAATTATATAAGACCGTTGTGTGTCGTATTATAGTTGAAAATTTGTGCACTGTATAAATGTTCATTTCTTAAAGCAAAATTTAATGCAAAAGTGGTAACAATGTACGTGATTGTAAGGGCAACAAAACAAGATGTGATTGTTGTTGACACTCCATTGAAATGATGCATATATACGTGATACGTCCCATATAAATTTATCCTAACCGTGAATCTTTAGACACGAGGGTAATGCTGTCGTTGTTGGGATGATAATAGTTATGTCTATCACATAGAATTAATTCAAGAAAAAAGCATAACAATAATAATACAAAAATAAAAGAAATTCAAGAATAAATCAAGGCTTTTCAAGGCATAGTAATAAATAAATAAATAAATAAATAAGGGAAGAATAATACCTTTTTAAATCTAAATTCGAAATGTAATGAAGCAATATTCAAGGAAAAAAAATAAAAGTAATGGAAAATGATCCTCTCTTAAAAATGATAGGGGAAACAAAGAAATAAAAATAACGACGTGGATAGTGGTTAGAAAATATTATTATAGAGAATATTTTTGAGAATTTTTGAAAATTATGAGAATGAGTTGGAGAAAAAAGAAACATATCGGATGTATTACCTCAAGTTAGTGTTTTTCTGAATTTTG
>JAUEKU010100402.1:0-12936 GCA_032274805.1 Gypsophila paniculata
TATTTATTAAGACGAATAAAACAAGATCACACATGACTATATTCTTATTTATATATTGCACACAATCTCGAAGATTCCCCAAACTCTTGAATAGTATTAAATAGTGTTATGGTGGGTTTGGATTTGAATGGAGGGAGTATATCATTTACTTTTTGTTTTATTTATATTATTTGACTTATTTTAAACTTGTCGAAATTACGTCAAAAAAGGGGTTGGGGTTAACAGTACAGCATGTACTTGGGCCCTTGGCTTCATATTATTCCTGGGTAGCTTGGATTATATTGGGTCACAACGTCTACTGACACCAACTACGTACTGTCAAACCTACAGCGCCTACAACTGAATGCTGCCTATTGATCATGTATCTGTCGTTTGTCAGCTACTTACTGACTTAGTTACATACATACATGAGAATTAATCTAGGATTTACTTATTTAACATTTGCATAGATGAGGAGTTTATGTATGTAATGCAATAGGAAATGTTTATAACTAGGAAATGTTTATAACCAAAAGAGCGAGGTTACGGATAGTTAATAATAATGAGGGATTTGTATCATTTTATGGTCGGATATGTCGGGATATCGACCCATCAAGCTTAGGAAATAATGAGATTGGGAAATAATTTGATGACATCGCAATCATAATAATATATTAGTTTATGGAATAGTGTTTAAGTTTGCCTAATTTAAGAGCTAGAGTCGTTAATATCGATTGCGTAGTAGCATATCAAGTTTGACGACTCAGGAGTCACTCTATTTAGCGAGTGAGGTAAGGCTTGTACGAAGGAGTCCAAGCCATTTATCCACATCAGATGTTAATATCGAAAATTGATAAGAAGATAAAAAAACAATATCGAAAATTGCTGCACTAAAATTAAAATATTCCATTAATTCGCGAATTTAGGAATTTTTTTTATATTATTTTTATTTTAAATTTTTTAACATGTACTTACTGGACGCATCGTATAAAAAACGTTAAAGTTATACTAGTAGGATAATTGGAAAGTGTAAAATGGGGGAATGTGATAATGGGAGAATAAGTAAAGAAAGACAGCTGCAAAAACATGTGGGAATGTGCACTCTCCTAAAACTAATGCTCAACTTGTGACTTGCAAATAAGTAGAGCCCAGCCCAAATGCCCATTGAAGCAAAATTATGAAGCGAATAGATAGATCAGCGAGTCTCCTTTTGGACGGGTCATTTCCGACGGAAATTTACGACGAAAATAATCATTTTCTAGTAAAATGCTAATTATGTTATCATTTAACGACATATTTTGTAGCGAGTGGTACCGCCCTTCTCGTTAAATAATACTTCATAATATTTTAATACAAAGTGGTAACACATTGTCGTAAATGAAAATTTGATTAGATAGATAAGGAGTTCTTTTAATTTTAAAGTCAGCAGCAAGCACATCACGTGCTCTTCATGTGCTCAGATTCTTATCCACACTGTTCACCAACGTCTATTTATTTCCCTTTATTCTATGAAAAATTATGGACATTATATTGATGGCCAATGATACTTGAGTTCATTTTGGTGCTATTTTGTTCTTGTGTGTTCTTGCCGATGCCCATGTTTTTCCCCGTTTTCACTGCCCAATGCTTATGGACTCATGGCAGTTGTTCTCTTGATTTGCTACGGAGTACACGTGAATTTGAAATATCAATTACGGAATAACAACTAGTCTCTTATGAAATTATTGTACCATAACGATTTTATTTGAGAATTTATTATCAATTATTTATCGAATTGGGTTAATTACCCCCGAAATGAAGAAAAGAGTTATATATATGTCGAAGCCTCAAATTGACGGAAAGAAGTGAACGTTTTATAAGAATAGGCCACATCTAAAACCAATTGATTGATAATAAGAGAAGTGGTCTAGTTTTACAAAACGTTCACTTCTTTCCGTCAATATGAGACTTCATATGAGTTGATAAAGATTTTCCACATACTCCTATCATAATATTAGCACTTGATACACTTTACTCGACATGGTATATTTTTTTCAACTTGGTAATATTTCGGATATTTTTAGTAGCGAATTCGAAAATAGAAGGGGATAAGAAGAGGAGTAGAGCGACGTGATGGTACAGCCAGCCACTAAACAGCTAGCATATCGAAAGATAGTCACAGTTTGGAATTTTTGTTTGTAGCCCCGAAACACCAATTCTAAGAAACGTCGTCGTCATCGTCTTCTTCTTCTTCTTAGGTCGATGTCACACGTTACTAGTTTGGCTACTTTCGTTTTTGCTGCTTCTTAGAATATCTCACTACTAGTACTCCGGAGTATAGATTAGATCTTCATTATCTATGGATGAGATACTTGTGTATTCTACACTTCAATTATATACGAGTAATTCACATACCAATTTAAGAGATGATTTACAAGAGACTAATTATATAGATTAGTTGTGTTAGTTTTTTTTGGGAGTGGACAACGATTCTACGTGGTTGATTTTACTTGAATAAAAATAATTCTTTTCTATTTTATATGGAATATATATTGATAACTCACGAAAAGAAATTTCATTGTTCACTATATACAAAACTATTTGCACTATATAAGTTTCAAATAAAATTATTGCTTTTTATGGACATAAAATATGTCAATGAAATATATTACTTCGTACTCTATACTCCGTAGTCTTAATACTCTGCGATTGATATAGTATGCAAAGTACTTGTAAATAATAATTAATTGTAATCATGAAATAATATCTTATGACACTACTTATATACTTCTTTCCATTTCATTTCATTGTGATAATAATTACTCCCTCTGTCCCAGTCAATTGTTAACGTTTCAGTTTTGATATAAAAACAAATGCAAGAAATGAAGGAATATAAAAACAAATATAGAGTAATTTAATACATAGAAGTCATTATAACATCCTCATTTACATGTACATTATATGAAATTTGTATAATCCATGTAAATATAAGGGTTAATTGTATCATGTATAAACCCTCAAATATCAAACGTTAACAATTCATTGGGACGAAGTGAGTAATTCTAATTAATACTTGCTTCCTCTCAATCAACAATTATGTACTCTTTTCTTTCATTATAATATTTCCATTTGTAAATAACACATAGAATAAAAAAAGTTGATTGATTCATAAAAAAACAAAGAATAAACTCATAAAGTAGATTATATAAACGAAATTGGTGAATTTTTTTTTATTTTAGAAAAATGAAAAAATCATAATAATAAAAAATGGTGGAATCGTGGAAGAATCGAATAAATAAGAATTGATTGAGTCGGAGAGCATAGACGGGGAGGCCCACCCTAAAATCCAGCATTTGACACTCTTTTACAAATCAGACGCTTCTCTTAAGTTTGACCGACTTAAGAAAGAAAGAGTCGTTCATTTATAAAACACTTCATTTCTTCGTATTTGCGCCTACAATACTCCTCTCATTTCAACATAGCCACCTTTCTTCACCATTTCTCTCTTCATTTTCTTCGTCTCAACTCTCAAAACACCTTACAAATTTTTTATTTTTTTCTTGGATATTCATTACTATTAAATTTGTCGTCCGTTTTAAAATAAGAGTTGTTTCCTTTCATCCACAAACTCAAAATATAAAAATGGTGCACCATCAGAGGTATTACTACCAACAAATGAGAAAAGGTGAAGGGTTGTTGTTAAAGAATACAACAACAATAATGAAAGCAGGAGACGAAGAATCACAATCACAAATACAAATACAAGTACAAATAGGGAGTTATTATAAGAAGAAACTACGCCCTAAACTTATGGCTTTCATATTTCTAACAGTACTCTCATGTTGCCTTATATGTGCTCCTCACTTCCTCGGCTTTTCCTCCACTCTTTCTCTCCTCTGTACGTACTCCTTAAACGCGTATTCACATTTTACTCAATAATGGTCACAAACATACGGTTTTATCATTGTATGACTGTTATTTTAGACTAATACTGTTTAGATAGATTTGTTAATGCTGTGTTTGTTTAATTAATGATGAGATTACTTTAAACAGATTCACAAGCAGAAGAGAATGAGCACATGGGTTCTGCTATTTCCACACATCTCCCCGTTTGTTCTTCTATGTCTAATGGTTTGTTCCTTCCTTCTTTCTATCTCTCCTTTTTGTTTTCGAGGCGGTTTTACAATAATTTATTCTAGATCATTTCAGTCGTAATTGTGACCCTTATTTTTGCAAATATTTTCATAACGTTTGCATCTGGTGACCATTTTTCCTGTTTTTCATACCTTTTCATTCTAATTGTACTAATGGTCTCAGAATAATTTACCGTGAGACCATCTCACAAAAAGTCTCGTTTTTTTCGTAAAGTTGAAACTACATTGTCAAATTTGATTAACTAAAGAACAAGCTTTATTTATTGTCTTTGAATTTCCATGCCCTTAGATTGTGCTGCTCATTAATAAAGTTAAGCTTACATGCTTTACTTGTCATTATGACATGTTTCATGTCTGTTCATTTGATGTAAAAGTTCATTGTACTTTGTTTTTAATATTCATCACTTGCTTACCATGCCCCACTAATGGACCCAAAATGTAAGACAAAATCAGCAAATATCCCCATTTTTTTTCACTGTATGTATGTGGTTAAACAACTATTTACATCACAGTAATTTGTTCCAGATGTCTGGTTTAGTGATGAACGAAGTCGACTGTCGTTTTATTGTTACGGTCAGTGAATCTTATTAAGCATATGTATGTATTGCTGCAGGAACTATATGTTGTGATAGAAGAAGTATAAGGACTGATGTCTGTTACATGAAGGGTGACATTAGGACGCACTCGTCATCATCTTCAGTCTTCCTTTACCCTGAAAACGATCCCAGAGGGTTTTCTGGTTCCGAGGATAATGGAGATGAGATTGAAGAAGGGGAAGAGTTTCAACACGAGAAGATAAGGCCTTATACTCGGAAATGGGAGACTAGTGTTATGAGCTCCATTGATGAGTTATCCCTGATTTCAAAGCACAAATCTGGCATTTCGAAGCATAAGTGTGATGTCAGGCATGATGTTCCAGCAGTTTTCTTTTCAACGGGAGGATATACGGGCAATGTGTACCATGAATTCAACGATGGTATAATCCCTTTGTACATCACCTCTCAGCACTTGAACAAGAAGGTTGTGTTTGTCATCCTTGAATACCATAATTGGTGGTATACCAAGTACAGTGACATTCTTTCTCACCTGACAGACTATCCATTGATCGACTTTAAAGGGGATCGTAGAACACATTGTTTCCCTGAAGTTATAGCTGGTTTGAATATCCATGATGAGCTCACTGTAGATACCTCTCTTATGAAGGATAACAAGTCTATTAGAGACTTCAGGGACATCTTAGATCGCGCGTATTGGCCTCGTATTAGAGATTTGATCCTAGACGAGGAAAGAGAAAAGCAAATGGCAGTTCAACAGCAACCCTCTGCGTCTCCTTTATCAACAACCTCATTAGAAGATCAGTCAAAAAAGCCCAAATTGGTTATAATGTCGAGAAATGGATCACGGGCAATAACTAATGAAGACTTGTTGGTGAAGATGGCTGAAAATATAGGGTTTAGGGTTCAAGTGGTGAAGCCAGGGCGAACCAGTGAGTTAGCAAAGATCTACAGGGCACTAAATACAAGTGATGTGATGATTGGTGTACATGGTGCCGCCATGACACACTTTCTTTTTGTCAAGCCGGGTCGTGTGTTCATTCAAGTTGTACCGCTTGGAACTGATTGGGCGGCTGAGACATACTATGGGGAACCAGCAGTGAAGCTTGGTCTGAAGTACATCGGCTACAAAATACTTCCAAGGGAGAGCTCATTATACAATGATTATGACAGAGATGATCCTGTCTTACGAGACCCTGATGCTGTGAATAAGAAGGGATGGGAGTACACTAAGAGAATTTACTTGGACAATCAAAAGGTGACATTAGATCTCAAGAGATTCAAGAAGCGGCTTGTTCGTTCTTATGCTTACTTGGTCTCCAGGCGGATACATGGTTCTCAACCTCAGATACAATGACATTACTCACTTGAGGTTTAATTAGATTCTACCATTTCTTTAATTCTTTTAAGTCTTTAGTTCAATCTTAGTCTTCGGAAATGCAGAGAACGATGATGGTTGCTTTCACCTATGGAGGCAATCAACCCATCACCCGGTTTCATGAGTCTTAGATGGGTGCAGGGTTGGCTACCACCATGAGTGAAAGCATCCATAAGCTTTGAATGACATGTATATCAACATAAGTAGGTAATGTAGGGAAGCTTTTGTAGAGATGATTGTTGTGATTGTAAATGATGGAGCAAGTGGAATAATAAGATTCATTTTGTAAACAGACATGTCCATGACCATACCATGTTGCAATGAGAATCTCAGGCTTTTCAGGTCAATATAATACTTTAAATGAGATGCTTGGCAAAAGGTGATACTAGGATCACAAATTCTTATTTAAGACGGCATATCCATCTTAAGCTTAAAACGCGTCAACTAGTAGAAATAAGACAAAAGCAGAATGCATAGGGATGAACAAAATACTTGTCTTATATGCACAAGTTGGATGATACTTGACCCGTCTAATTGTTAAGACGTATATATCCGTGTTAAGGGAGATTGATTGTACTAGGATGGGTAAGCATAAAATGATTAGTAAGAAGATGCTTTGTCAAGTTGGGCGGATGTGTGCATGAAGTTGGCGCAGTAGCCAGCATGACATGAATCTTGTAAAGTTGTAATTACAAGTTCAGATCATATGACTTGTAAAGTGAATGATAGCATCATGTATGTCCTAACACATCACACATGCTCTCACCTAACTAGTAACTAGGGTGCTACTTCTACATGACCACAATTCGGAAATCTTCATGCTAGGCTCGTCGAGTCTTCTCTCATACTCGTATTTGAGATTAGGTTTCAATTGAAAATTTAAGATCGAGTCTGATGTCCTTGTTTCTTTTTTATCTTATAGAAAGTTACTCATAATTTCTAGAAGATAAAATATAATGCCAACTATCAAGTAGAAATTTAAGACACTATATGCATACATTGTTACACAATGATAAGAAACAACAAAAAATGAGGAATCAATCAATGGCACATAATCTCTAGAATGAACGAGAAAATTTTCTGTACTGAAAGGAGACACAAGGGCAATACATCAATAGAGAGGTGATTTATATTTGTAACGAAATTCACATGCCGTCAGTCTCTACCACTAGGCCAAGAATCATGCTAGACTTAGGAACAGCCGCAAATAAATTTCAATAAGAAAGCATCAGATTGACTGAATTTTGCTAACTAAATCTGAGGTCTAGATACTTTGTAATCTGTTGTATGTGGGTTTTCTATTTACTTCAAGAATCAGCTCAGTTCTTACATATATCTTGCTGTAGCAAATGAAGTTACATCCAACGCTTTGCTGAATCAGTCGAGGCCCCTCCTAGAGATGTTCTTCGAGGGACCTCTGATGGAGGAAGGCTAGTTAGAGAATGTCTTCTTGAAATTTTTGCCTTGGTTGATGGGGGCGATTTTGCTCCACTTGCAACGTCTTTGGATTTTGTTGATGCTGTTTCTTGCTTGTGCTGGTTCCTGTTTTCAATCCCCGACAGAAGTTAATATACAGTAAACCCAGATAGCCAAAAAGAGTAAAGACTATAGAGTAAAGACATTACATACCTTTTCTCGGAGCCACTGACAAGCTTCCCTATTGCCTGAAAGGATTTTTTTATCTGAGACCCTTTACCATTCGTGCTCTTGGTAATTTCTGGCGTTGGATAGTCTGTCAAAGTATTTTTCTTTGGGCATTCCAAGCTCAATCTTCTGACACGAAGAGAAGTCGGTGGAGGAGCCTTGGTACTCTTTCCTTGACTTTCCAAGCTCAGCCTTCGCGATTTTACCTGATTTCTTTGGGGTAATACTCTTCCCTTGTCACAAGGCTGTTGGCTGCTGCATGCTATCTTGTCTCCAAGCGCGCTCTTGAGACTTTCAATCTGCAATTAAATTTCACAAATCATAATCTTCCCAAACTCAGAAAACCTTTCATTCACCGAATTATGTAAGAAACCAAACTTTATTCACTTAGGAGAAATTCATTTAAACCAGAATACAAAGCAAATTTTATCAACAACAGCAGGCCAGTAGAAAACATGAAACGAGTATACAAATGCTGGAACTTTTACCTCGTTCCTGAGTTCCATAATTTCGTTACTTGTTTTGTTCAAATGAGCTGCTCCAAGGTCTATAGTTGAGATCCTTTGGGCAAACTCTAGGGTACTAACAGTCTGTGTGTAACTTTCTCCTTCTGGGATCACATGGGCAAACACCAAAATCTTGGTTTTTCCTCCTATAATTTGTCGTGCAAGTTATAAAGACAACCGTATGTCACAATCAGTATACACAACGGTACTGGAAAGGCAAATGGATCAACGGTCTAGAACTTTAGATCATGCTGATTTTAGCAGCCTGTTTATAAACAGTACATTGATAGAAGATCGTTAGACTGAAAATTCAAGCAGTTTATTACCTAGCGCATCTTCCAAAAGGGATGTTAGTTTACTGTCTCTGTGATGATTGCAAGTTTTTTTCTGAGATAAGGATGTAATGACATCCTCCAAGCAGGAAAGTGACTTATCCTCTCCTCCACTTCCAGCAAGATCCACCAAGTGCAGTCGACTGGAAAGGATCTTCCCCGATAAATCCTTGCCTTGGACATGTATCGTCAAAACACTACACAACATACACATAAAAAAAGAAAAAAACTAGTATCAATGAATTTAATGTGAGCTAGGTAAGGGATGTGTTTTCTTAGTACAGGTTACAGTCAGATGTTAATTGACATAACAAGAAGTTTTCATGAGAGTCAACCTGTGTGAACTATTCCTTGTTGTCTCAGTAGCATAATCAGCAGTACGTCTCAGTGCACCTTGTTTTACTATGTTGATAGCTTCATCGTTCGTCTTTACAGAATGTGAAGTAACATTTGAAAGACTTGATTCATCTTGTTGAGTAGAATCCTCAGCAAGAAGGTCGCGTACTTGTTCGTTGCATATCTCAACCATTTGGACATGCAGCTCATAACATATTGTGTATTTCCTAGTATTAACTATTTGGAAGAGATCATTCAGAGCGAGAAAATCGATGCCCATCTCCTTTCCTGAGACACCTGATGGACCATACTGCAATAAGGTAGAATTCATCGGTTAATAGATAAATGACAAAAGAGCTAAATGACGAGCTTCAACTATTCAGTTTACAACAACGAGAGTATTGTAATTCTGCAATATTCATTGAGCGAAATCTAAACGAAAGTATAAAAAATGCCCACCATAGTGTAACTTTTGCCTGATCTAGTCTGACCATAAGCAAAAATGCACGCATTGTAACCATCCATGACAGACCGGATTAATGGCTGGGCGTCCTCAAACAGCTCGTCTATTGAAGAAGAAAAAAAACAACAGGAAAAAGTTAAAATAGTAAAAAAAATCTAGATTAGCATCTAAACAATTTTCCTGCAATTCTTACCTTGTGTAGCCATAGGGCCATACACACGGGTAAACTGATATTCGTCTCTTCCTTCACCTCGAAGTGTTAATGGATCTAAAACAACCAGTGTACCATCTTCCCCTTGAAAACTAAGGACATTCGTTGCTTCAGAATTGAGCATGGGCCTGATTCTGCAGTAAACTCTAACGTTTCCTGGGAAGATATACAGAAACATGAAGTTAGCCCGTCAACAATCAGTAAATGAAGTGCAGCCCTTTGGCGCCAAACGTTACCTTTTAAGTCCTGGACCATGTTGTACAGCTTCCTGTTCTCCTGGATTACCTTTTGGTAACCACGCGCTCGAGTAGACATCTCTCCAACCAGGCTTCCTAAACAATGTAAGACGTCATGGTTTATACATGCTGACATTAGATAAGAGTACGAAATTAAATCGAAAATAGTAGGTTTTGCTCATATAAGACGCCTACCTAAATGTTTCAGGTCATTCATTAACTGCTTCTGTAAATCTTCAAACTCACTCTTCGTCTCTGACCACAGTGCTTTGATTTCCTATCATAATTGTATTACTCATATAAGATACATGCTCTAAAACTCGAATCAATGAAATTATATAATGGACCTTTTATTACTATTTACTACCGACTGTCTTGTGACAGATATGCTTACTTTGAGGCCCATTTCTTGATTATGCAAAATCTGCCAGTGATCAACGCTGCGTGTTCTTGCCTGAGTTCGAGAGCACTGCAATTTTTTCAGAAAAACAAATAAAATCACCAATAATTACTCTCAATTAGAATACAGCATCCATGAATATTATGTGCTCCAACATTATAAGATACTTTGAAAGAGGAACGAGAAAAACCTCTGAATTGCTTTTGAAAGATAAATTCTCCTGAAGTATAGATATCGGCTGAGGATGTGATTCATCCGCTTTTACTGAAGTCTCTTGCAAGTTTAGCTGTTTGAAAAATAGAGATGAGCTTTAAATGGTCCTCTGGTGGTACATTACTCATTCATACGAGTAACGAAAAGTACAGAACACAAATGCCAATTAACCTGAGAGAATCCGTTTTTTTGTTTCTCCTCCAAACACCTTAACAAAATCTCACTAAAAATATGGACAGGATCCTGTTAAACATCAGAAATGAGATCAATGTTGACGGAATAGAAAGCAGTACTTTTGAATTCTTTGGGGAAGGGGAAATTTACCTGGTTTCCTTTTTGTAACGAACTTAGAAAGTTGTCATTCAAGTTCTCCTTTGCGTCTACCATGTTTCCTGATATTGTTTTGACAAGTGATTCTACAAAGTCCAAAGAAAAACGCATCAGAGACTGAGCGTTAAAATGTTACTGACTGGCTACAGAAGCGGCACATGTATGAAAACATCAGAATACAAGATTCTACATCAAAGAGGGTGAATTGAAACCTGTTACAGTCTGTTTGGTTCCCGCAGGAAGCATGTCCGGCTGCCTGCAATGTTGTAAGGCGGAGGTGTTTGATGTCCGGGAAAAGTTTTCAGAAGCAGAACGCATAAAAAGCGAGGATTTAGCCGTTGCATGCTTGTAAATTCCATTTCCTCCACTCGACTCTTTCCATTCATGATATGATTTTAGTGCTAAAATGCAGTCTGCTATCCTAGCTGCCGATCCTGCCTGAAAATTTTCCTGATCGACAAATTGAATGTATACATTCCGAGTGTTAAAACATCAATTTTCATAATCTGTGCACAATATATGAAAATTGTCTAAGAACATCAGTCAATAGTTAGTACCCTCTGAAGATCTGATGCTTCGAATGCAGGCAACTTCAACTGTTGAACCGCCATGAGAAAATTCCGAACATTCTCAAAGTACTGAAAAGCAGGCAAGGGTCTTGAATCCCATGAAGTTGATTCAGATTCCACAGACACATGATTCTTCACAACCTTCAAACCAAAATTCAGAATGTCAAAAACAATAACAACCATTCTCCACAGGCCACAACAATCGCATCACGGTCCCACAACAGGGACCAATTGACTGATATACGCAGCCTTACCCTACGTAGCAAATGCACATTTCTACAAACGACAACAACAATAATAAGAAACGATACCTTGGGAATGAGACCGGGCTGAACTTTGTTAATGACATTGCAAAGAATGATACCATTTCGCAAGCACGAAAGGAAGTCAGTTTCTGTAGGTTCAGGGGGTATACCAAGTGGACCCACCACACATTTTAGCCACTCTACTGCTTCGTACCGTCTTAGAGCCGCTGCACCCGCTTCCATTTTATTTTATTTTCTTGAATTAATTTTATAAATGATAAAAATTCCTCGAATACGATTAAATAAATTTACAAATTGTTACAGCGTTGCAGATATAATTTTACGGTACACTTATGTATTTGAATTTGGCCTAAGCAACAAGTTAAATTAAATATATACGAAGTATATAGGAGGGAAACGAATAAATTTGAAAATGTAAGTTTTGTAAAATTGTATGTTCACATTAATAAGTGCACGTAATGTGAATGAAGATTGTACATGCAGATTATTACCAAAACTGGCAGATATTTTTCCTAATTCTTTCTATTTTCAGAATCCTAAAGATCACTTCCTTAATTCAAACAATGTCAACCACATTATTACATGACCGTCGGTATTTCTCTAGAGGTCCCGTAATATCTGCTCCCTTCATCTCAATCATTTGTTTAACTATTCTATGATTGGTCATTACCCCAGTCTTGCTTATTGTGCCAAAATTAAAGGTAAACAAATGACCGAAGCAGATAATTTGTCTGCCAATACACATTACGAGGAATATATTCAAATTAAGATCATACTTCATTTTTCTAATCCAAAAAAACTAACATTTTTTGCACTACTGTCAGGAAAACTAGTCAACTGTGCTACATTTGATCAATGCAAGAAAAACGAGTTCATATTGTTATGTTTATATATCCAAGGGCAAGTTTGATCAAAATAGAAGTTTAAAAGGTCAAGAATTAAAAGCGGTCGACCCATAAAAAAACTCACATTTCTATTTTATAATAATCGGGCACTTATAACCGTGACCCAAATTAAATTAGCCATAAAGGTTTTGGATCTTATATTCTCCGTATCAACCACATTACTCAAAGGATGAAATAGGAAAATATGACCTATAATCCTTCTGTTTAAATCAATACTCCGTATATCCCAATAAACTATGCTAAGTAATCATCAAAAATTTAATCTACATGTTTTTGTAAACCAAATTTTTTATTATATTATTTTTAGTTATACATCAATTTTTAACGAAAGATTTACTTTTTCGTGCATATTAATAATTTTAAAATTGTACAGTAACTATATGACACGCAGCAATGTTTAATACATTTATACTCCCTCCAATCCAATCCAATCTTCCCATTACCTTTATCACACTTGCCGAGACGTGTTTTGTAACGTTAA
>JAUEKU010100512.1:0-12936 GCA_032274805.1 Gypsophila paniculata
GAGGTGAGGTTGTGTTGGTGGTTTGAATGTGGGCTATTCGGCTACTTTTGCTAATTTCCAAATTAGTGCATAAAATTAATTATGATTATTAATTGTAATTGAGTAATTCTCGTGTCTGATGATCATATACATACAAGTCAATCTGCTTATAAGTAAAATGTGACAGTTTTGTAACTATTTTAAAGATCTTAAAATAGGTACAATAAGCATTAAAATGAACATATCAAACATTTTAATGATCACCTTTTACTTACAAATAGATCGTCGTACGAGTGTACATCTTACTTTAACATTTCGGATTTTAGTTATTGCAATAATATTGAGTACATTATAATTTTGAAACCAAAGTTTTTAGAAAATGGGCAATACTTCAAACAATTTAGTTTGGGTTTGGTTGGGAAGGACATGTATGACATCGCTCTATCGAGTTAGATTACAACTTAAATCAAACTTGATATACCATATGATCGTAACAACGTAATAACTTTATGTTTAGGTTGTCTCTTTCTCTTAGTTACTTAGTTACCTTTTTATTGTAAGAGCAAAGTTGAATTGGCTATGATGAGTGGAATCTGATTGATTATTGAATAGAGCCAATTCAAGTTACACATCATATATATTCAAGTTCTTCTATACTAGCCAAGCGCAAGTCAAGTTAGTTCAAATCTAATCGAAATTCTCAGATCATTAGATCAGATTAATTTTACCAAGTCTAAATTGGACTAAAAACCCAAAGATTGCATGCATCTTCCATGAGCAGTATAATGGCTACGATTTGAAGAATTGAAGGACTGCGTACGTACAAGAGTCCTCAAACATTAGGTAACCCATGACATAACATGGCTAGCTTGGTCCCCGTCTCACTAAGCTATTCTCATCATGGGCTATTATTTTTAATTATTAGGAAATTAAAGTACTAGTATAAGAAGTCATTTGGTAAGCCGTATTAACACTATAATATTAGAGTTAAAGTCTCTCATAGTCTCATGAGATCATTCTACGACGTACAACGGATTTTTAATTGGTTCTACGATATATTTAATCATAACAATTAATCAGCTCCAAAATCTTTATAATTGTACAACGATTTTATATGAAAATTTGTCTTATTGTCGTCGTCATCATTATTATTAGTATTAGTAGCAACGGCGTTTGTGGATATAATGTGCACGAATATGGAATATGTTGTCGATCTTTGTGTTTAAGTTGTTGTCTTGTTGATGTATATATGCCAAAGCAATTGAACAAAGAAAACCGAAAATATGAAGCGTTTTCAATGCCGTTAAAACGAAACACGAAAAAAGAGCTTTACTCTTTTTCTTAATAATTTTTCTATCTTGAGTCTCCCATCGATTATTGTTTTAATGTATCACTTTTGTCCTTAATTTTTGTGCTAAAACTAAAGATAAACAAATGACGGAAATGAAGGGAGTAATTTTCTCCTAAAAAATAAGGCTACTATAAATCCAAAGGAATATATACGCACTCTTTTTACTAGGGCATTCTAGGCATGTTCGTATTTGATAAATTTCCTCGTTTGTGTACCAATGCACTTGATTCTTCCTCTGAAAAATGGAGAGAATCTGGTCATATTCAATATACGTTCCAATATACCTGCGTATATTTTCTTAGCCAAGTTGCATTAACTTTGTTATGAGATACCCATCGAGTCGAGATTCTGTGTTTTATTTTCAAAATTTCTCATCTTTTATCCGTCCATTTTCTTTTCTATTATTATCTGATATGTATACGGTCTTAACCTAGATAAAATATTATATTTCACAATTTAAAAAACTCAATCCTCATATTCTTTCGACTCTTTGATAGACAATCTATTCAAGTAACTACCACTTCAAAAAAATATAAAAAGTAATTAGTAAGATTTTGTGTTATTTCCTCGTATTTCAAAACTAAATCACAACGAGTATTTCGATCCATTAGAGATATAGAAGAACATAATATGATTTCGAAGAGAGAAAATTGATCATCTTTTAAACTGATGAGCTGATTCTCTTATTTACTACTCGTACTTCGTATCACTTATTCATCTATTTATTTACGTTTTACATTTAGTTGATTTAATCCAATTCTTTATACGAGTATTTTTTTTTATGTGAACCTTATGTAGTACGAACTATTTAATTAAAGCCGATTCCTATCCCACTTGGACGTGCTTTCTTAGAAAACTGATCCAAAATAAATAAATATAAATGGATCGGAAAAAGGTACTCCGTACTCGTATTAGGGATTATCTCGAGTAAATCACTTAAGTTGATCAAAACAATAAGAATTTTAATTTTAATAGGTTATGGGTACCCTTTACTGATATTGCTCCAAGCACTGGCCCATGATCGATGTCTACTATCTCAGCCCAATAACTGAGCCACTCAGTCGTGGCTTGGTCCAATGCATCATCTGTGAATGGATCCGTTCTTTTGCAGTTAGTCTCCCATGAAACCGTTGTACGACATACAATAGATTTCTAATTGGTTCTACAATATATTAAATCATACGGAGTACAAATTAATGAAATCAAAGGTATTAAGAGATTCTTGTATGTTGTACAACGGTGTTGTACGAGAATTTGTCGTTCTTTCATCCGAAAGGATTAAGAAGTGTACCACGATGGGAATGAAAATGAAAGTTGAATTTTGAACCAGGAAATCTATTTACGAACACACGGTTAGAAGTGTTCTGCTTCGACAAATAAATTATCCCACAAACTTCTAAACATCGTCTCATCGGTTTGTTTTAAATATGGATTTTAGAGTATGAAATTTGTACATACGTTCAGATTGCGTACATTCCACCCTTACCCCGGTAACAGGCAAAACTTATGAGACAGTGGGAAAATGCTCCTAATATAAAGAACATTTAGAAGCTCTCGACGAGCTTACAAACATCAATAATATGACACCGAAAGTTGTACAAATTTGCTCATACCATTGTTACACTTGTTATACTTGCATACAACAATGGAATAGTCGATAAATAATTCAGAGTTGCCTAATATAAGAATCGAATGAACCGTCAATGTGAGGTTCAAAAACCATTATAAATACCTAAAGAGACGAGAAAATAGGCACACCGGGTAAAGTAGCACCGGCATCAACAATGTAAATGTTTCCCGTAACATACTCTGAGGAGTCATGGATCAAGTATCGAACGAGAGACGTTAAGGCGGGATCAGTGGTGCCAAATGTTCTCAGAGGGACAGTTTTCAAGGCGACTCTGTTCAGCCAGTCCTTCTCCATCAGGTTTTCTGTTATTTCGGACCTGAACAGTCCTGGCGATATTGAGTTTACGCGTATGTTGTACTTGCCTAATTCCAGGGCCATCACCTGCACATTTGATGCCGATTTCTCATACTTTAGGAATCATCACAAAAGACTCGCAGAACGAAAAAATCAAATTACTCAATGTGTCAAAGGCTTCCCCATCTGTGGCCTGGCAGGGTTAGGAAAGCCGGTTCTGCACAGCCTTATTTATCTGTCAAAACCCGAAAGGTTGTTTCCAAATGACTAATGATGATAATTGTGTTGGAGTATAACATCAATTGTTTACTACTCAACCGAATTCAATCAATGACTCGGGGAAGAAAACTGGCAAAACACTAGCCCTGCCTGTGTGTTGAAAACATATAATAGATCGTTCCTGGATGACCTATAATGAGAACTGCATCGACCAACGACTACTTCATTGAACACACAAACCGTTTATAAATTTCAAAACCGAAAAGGTGCAAGCATGATTATAAGAAAAAGGTACCTTGGTAAGGGCGTTAACAGCGGCCTTAGAAGCCGTGTAGGCAGCAGAACCAGGGAGATGGCCGCGATTAAGGCCAGCAATGGAAGAGATATTGATGATAGTTCCTCCGATTTTGGCATCACGCATGCGCACACACACGCTCTTCGAAACCAACCACAGTCCTTTTAAATTTGTTTTCAACGTTGTGTCCCATTCTTCTTCTGTTGTATCTAATGGTGATCTCACATTCCCTGTGTAATGTACTTCATAGTTAGCATATGCACTTGAACAGTTGAACCTCAATTTTAAGTGTCTAATCTTGTACTTCTAATGCTATTGTCGGTTAAGAATTAGCCATGATATTAAATTTCAATTTGATAGAATTGATTCAGTCGTCGTGGTCTGATTTCAGGCGACACAACCTAAAAACACAATCATGGTAACCTTCAAAATCTTTACAAATTAGATGCATTTTGGTTTCATGGTCGATATTTTAAAAATATCGACCTAACAATATGTGCTTCTTATACCGTAAAATAAATTTGTTGACAAACACAATTTTGGTTCACAAATCACACTGTTTTTGACACATTTGTTCATTTGCATTATACATAACAAACTTACATGCTTTTTTTTTTCATAAAAATGAGATTGTTGCATACATTCATATGATAAAATAAGAAAATGTTAAACAGACGATTAAGGTAGTCTTTTTCTATCACAATTACGAATCAACCCGTCAACATTCACTTTTCTGGTTGAAACACGTGACAACAACCACACCTTCATGAATTTCACCTACATTTAACTACGTAACCAATAAAAAAAAAAACAAAAAACTCTTATACTCTGTACGATTTAACAGTCCATCAATTCAAAAATGTACCGATCACAACTTCTAAAATTTAACATAAATTTAGAATTTATTTTTTTTTTTGATAAAATTATAATTAGTTCATAAACACACTAAAAATTATTTTAAAAAAATATACTAAATAAAAACAGAAAAAGACAAAATAAAAGTTAGTTACGTACCGCGAATACCAGCATTGTTAACAAGCGCATCCACGCGCCCAAAAGCATCCCAACATTTCTGAACAGACGCGTCGATCCCACGCCCGTCCGCGGTCACGTCAAGCTCGACCGCCACGGCCCGTTCACACGTGCCGCCCTTAAGGGCATTTATCTGGTCGCAGAGCGACTTGAGGCGCTCAGTTCGACGGGCGGCTGCAATGATCCGGCACCCAGACTCTGCCAAGTCTCGGCAGAAGTCTCGGCCAATGCCGGATGACGCTCCCGTTACCAGTACAACCTTGTTGTCGAGCTGTTTGAATGTCATTGTTTATTTTTTGGCGGTGGCGGTGGCGGTGACGGTGGCAGAAGGAGAATGATTCATGAAGGTGTAATGAGGAGTATATATATAGGGCCGGGTGGTGATGGGACAAAAACTTGTGTGAGATGACATTTAATGCGTAAAATGTTATCACTTTGATGTTTATCATAATCATCATTGAATAAAATGTGATTACGTTTTGGACGATTAAGAATGGTCATCGTTTATTCAATAATGATCTCCGTAAGCTTTAAGTTGATCACGTTTTATAAATTAAAACTCGTTTGACGTGTCAGATTGTCATAGACAAGACTTAACTAAGAGTGATGGTTGGTTGGTTGTTTGGTGTTTAATTCTGTAGTGTACATCAATGCATGGCTATTGGCACATCAATGCAATTTATCATATGGTATGTGTGATGTGGTCCTCTTGGGGTAGGTTTAGCTGTACTTCCTCCGTGTCGATGAATAGTTTTCAGTTATTGACCTAAATTAATGACGTATACGCATTTATTTGTTTGGATCACATTAATAGTATTATGGCGTCACCAGATGATATATACTTTGTTTTGTGTCACCGTATGTTATTTACTAGATCCTAATAACCTGACCACGATCGATGTTGTGTACTTCTCGTGAGTACGTACTTCCTATAAGACGTGACCTGGGATTATGTCATATTGAGTGTTTGAATCAAAGCATGTCACCTTAATAAAAAGGGGACAAGTCACGTGTATTTAAAAACCGCCTAATGTGCACCTAGTACAAAGATAGCGGCTATAGAGTTCCACCGTTATCCTAACCTAAAATTAGAATTGATATTTGTCTACAACGATGTAAAGAGAGATGCCGTATGAATTACATACACTAGACAGGTCTAAATCAATGAGATGAAGGATAACCATATGAAGTTTGTGGCTTTCATGCACGAAAGAAATTTGAACAGAATTGCTATGCAAGGTAATTACGTAAAGGACGTGTGGTAGGTAACCTTGAATGTCATGGACAGAATTTCTTCATAAAATTATAGTCCGCGGTCCACATTTTATCGATATACTTTGGTATTTTGCACACAAACCCATGATCCTATGAATTTACCAGCCAATTCCGTAGTATAAAGTATAATAATATTTATTACCATTTTTGACATAACTTTTGAGCAAGTCCTTAGGGAAAATATTGACGGAGCCAAGATTCAAAAATAGGGAGGTACAAGAAAGAAAAACGAAAATATAATACAAGAGAGAGTGTCAACAGAAGAAAAATAATGAACTAGCTGAAAAATCATTGTTTCATTGCGCTCTAGGACGACAGTTGCTGCAAGCCCCCTTCACTCCCCTACCAATAAAGCGGCAAGGCAGTTATGTATGTGTACCCAACATAAATACTCGTGTAAGACACCTTAAACGAGCTTGGACGTTGTTTATTTAACGTGCACCTCAGTTACACTTGGAAACACGTGAAAACAAATCCACACTCGAGAAAGAACTCCAAATCATAAGTCTCATGAATGGCTATTGATCGCGCTTATATGAACGAGGATGGATTTTGTATGAAATGGTAAATAGATTAGATTAGATAGCAAACCCACACTCCAATAATCTAAGATTTACATCAAATCTACTTCTCTACATTCTAATTTCCTCCTGACAAGTCGACTCTCAATGAATAAAGTATGGAAGAATTACGTTAATAGATGAGTCCGACAGTCAAGAATGGTTTGCCACAAAACATACTGCTATGCAGATGTCGATCATAACCAGTGTTTGAAACCCGTCAGCATCAAAATTGCTTTGTGGCTCTCTTTACGCTGGAAAAGAAGATAAAAGTAAAAATTTGTGGGATTGAGCTAATTGTATTGAGTTTAAAGCAATTTGACTAAAATTTAAACGGTACCAAGATCAATGTGACTGAGCTTCAAGTAGGATATTAGTAGCCACATTTACGTCATTTCTAGCTTGCACAAGCGCTTGCCTGGCGCTGTCCCGGTCAAATCCCATGGATACGAGCATCATAATCGAGTCTTCCGTAGGTTCCACTGAGTTGGCGATTGGAGGAGGGTCCGTTCTCTGCATCAACGAAAAAAAATAAGCCAATTAGAATTCCTGTTTGAACTCGGAAGTATATTTCTTAAATAACTTCAGGCCTATGAAAGACCGAACCCATCCAAAAGTGAAAAGAGCGTGTCGATGCGGACAAAATGTGAGAGTTTGTCCCTCCATTCCCGTTAATCCCAGTTTACTATTCAAACCATGGAGATTGATCCTTACATTTCCGTCAATCCTAGTTCACTATTCAAACAACGAAAATTGCGCCTCTCCCTTCCTATCCAAACAAAGCGGTAAGAGTGGGAGTAATAGTGAAGCGGATATACTTGCCTCAAGTTGTCGGCCTGCAAAAGAAGGCACACTGCCAGTGCCGGGTAGGTTTCTAGTTCCAGCTGCAGGAGGTGGGCTTCCCGTAGAAGGCCACGCAACTCGTGAAAAGAATGACGAGATAAATTCAGGCAGCTGCCAAATTGGAAATCATGTCAACGTGAATAGTCTGACACCAAAAACATTCGAAACATACCCTTCTCATTTTTTAAGTTATTGTCAGATTTTTGTGGTCAAATATCGACTTTGCCCGTTAATATCTTGATGATTTATCGATACTCTGCGAATTTTCATAATATAGTCTTCTGCGGAGTACTATTTTCACAATACGGAGTACTCCGTATTATTTAAAACAAGCTGTATGTAGTGCATATTTTAGTTTTCATCAAAGATGATGTCGTTTTGTTCATTAAAGTCAATTGCAGATAATATAAATAGGATGGATTGGAGAATGATTTAACCTTTGCTCTGCGAATGTAAAAGATGTTCATACGATACAAGAAACCAGCAGTCACACCGCACACTCCGGGCAAAATGGATCTTTTCCAAGACGATAACAGCAACTGCACGGGGGAAACCAAAGTTTATATGTAAGGTTAAAACAGAAGTGAATTTGTAGCAGAAAAGCCGCTTTTCTGTCTAAGGCGGGAACATTAAATAATTTAAGGGTGATGAGGAGAAAGGTAAGACGAGTGCAATCACCTGAAGTCCAGCTAAGTAAATGAAAGACTTGTCAGAGAACTGCAAACCAAACACCCGAAATCGTGTTGTCGCTGGGATGTCGAAAAAGAATGGTACAAATGATGAAAAGATCACGCTATATGGTCCTGCGGTGATTGTCGAGCTGGGATCTGCAGCACGACGACACACATCCAAAATTATGGTAAAAGAAAATACGCAATTCCATATTCTATGTGAACCTCAAAGCTATGAACAACTAGCTCATTAGACTGTGTATTTTTTTTACTCAGTCCCGCTTTAGGGTACATTCAAAGCAGTAAGAAGACTACTCCATAGTGTAATACTATGTAAGTGCGCAAAACGTTCGCCTAAAGCAAGGTAGCTTTAACTGAAATAGAGTACCGGAACATAAAAGTAGGGAAATCATATTTCCACGGTCATAATGACTTTTCCAAGGGAATTGTGTGGTTTATGAGTGAGATGGGCTAAAGTGCAATGGATTAGTGTAGGGAGGAATGCCGTGGATTAGTGTATATTGAATGGCATTAGGTGTACCCTAAAAGTATCATCGCTTAGCAACAGGAAATACCTTTAAGAAGAGCCAAAATGACACTCTCTTGGAGAAAAGAAACAAAAAATGAGAACAGAATAAACACCTGCAAAAGAAAAAAAAAAAAAAAAAATTAGAGAGATTGTCCGAGGAATGTACAATGAAAATAAACTAGAAAACGCTCATCATTACACCCTTTAATCCTTTATCCCGCTTTTATTAGTGTTATTAACTAATTATCGGTTGATTTTCAAGATCACGTGTTCGAAAACATGATACACTTTGACTTGGGAGATTATACTGATTAAAATTAAGAATTCCCCCATTGTTGGAAGGCAACTCACCGAGTACTTATTTGACCCTATCTGCCTTTCAAATACTCTAAAGTAATACAGCAGGAATAGTCCAAACATCAGCTCCGGAGTTGACATAAATGCATACATCGATACAATGATCTTCCAAAACTTAGGCTTCAGGAAAACATCCTGCATATAGCACTAAACGATTAGTTTGTAATCGCTGCAAAGCCAACCTACTCTAAGAGAAATTCGCTCGGGAACATCATGTTATACACTACCCACACGCATAAACGCTAATCAATCAAAGTGTGTGAACAACGAGAATCTAGCATGAGTGAACCGAACAACAGCAATTGGCCACGTTTTACTCCCTTTAGTTTGCACCGGTTTCAAATTGAAGTTCCAAGACTTCCAACAATCACACTATTTTTAACTACGATGCACAATACCACTCCACAAACTGCACTCGAATAACCAACAAATGAACAAAGATGCTTTGCTGCCTGTTGTATTTCACCGTCCATAAG
This sequence comes from Gypsophila paniculata, assembly GCA_032274805.1. Classification (NCBI taxonomy): domain Eukaryota; kingdom Viridiplantae; phylum Streptophyta; class Magnoliopsida; order Caryophyllales; family Caryophyllaceae; genus Gypsophila; species Gypsophila paniculata. The sequence goes on from JAUEKU010100512.1 coordinate 9,512, forward strand.
GCTTTTAACTTCCGTGATTTTCAAACTCAAGCAATAAAATGCCTCGAGAGCAAGACAAAACGTCTTTAAGCACTCGTGCTAATCCTTCCATAAAAATTCCAAACCCTAAGTTCAGCAATAAAATACGAAATTACATGGATTATCATATTTTGGAAATACAAGGCTCACTTCATCTAGACATGCGCCTTATCTTTCATCTTATGGGAAAGCCTCATATTGTCTTAATTCTTACTCCAAAACACTATCTAGAGCCACCTACTCACAAAACTGAAAAAAAATTGAAGAAACAATGCCTTTATCCAAGGCAATTCTGATAGGGTATTAGAGGTCGAGGAGTAAACCTTTGACAAAGAAAGAGACCTGATTCCGACAAAGGACCCCCTTATTTCCCCCCACATCCATAGCCTGAAGAGAAGCTAGATGACCACCCACCCTAAAGCATGATCTAATAAGTAATAAGTGTCCGAGACTCTTAAGAATAAAGCAAATTCAAGCAGCCTACTTAAAGTACGAGTTCTAAGCGGCCTTCTGACCAAGTGTGTAATGATGCTTCGTAATTCCCCAATATTAGCATAATGCAACACCATCGAGTGCGTTCATACATAAAAGCATGAATTACGAGACTAATATAAAAGCTAATCCTTCCGCAAAACCATGTTCATTTCTTATTCATTCCTATTTTACCTCCCATGTAATCAATCACATCTTTCATTACCAATCCCATGTTATGTTGTTCATTTCCTCCAGAAAAAACATTCGACTCAAATATTGAAGTCCTTAAGAACATAATCAATCAGCAACTTAAGCACGTGCAGTATTATGTTTAGGAAAAAACAGCTATCAATAACACTCCATCCAAAACGAAACACAAGACATGACATGCGAGTAACAAGTCAAATATTGTTGAGTCCTCTGCAACGGATTCATAGAACAGCTGAGTGAGAATCCACACAGAAACATAGGAAGGATCGACATAATTCTCGAAAATTGGCATAATTCAAAGTAAATAACAAAATTTCCACAAATTAAGGAATTTTAGAATAATAAAAACCAAGACTATAATCAACATGATAAGGAGTGAGTGTACCTGATATGAAAGGCCAAGCTTCTTCGAACGACCTTGAAAACCGAAGAAGATGGTGAAAAGGGCAGATGATACAACTATAGCTTTAGTGACAGGAGCATTATCTGTAGCACAAATAAAAATCATAACTTTATGACATAATTTTGACAAAAATCTCACAAATTTGCATAAACAACATGGGATTATGCCCAATCAATCTATAAAGTAAACGTGCTCCGAAAACTTCGACATAATTTCAAATACTAATTGTTCAAATACATGAAGATCACAACATTATGACAAATATTGACAAAAAAATCTCACAAAATTGCATAAACACATTGTAAATCCCCTATGAAACAATTGTATGCATCCGACGAACTACTATTGAATAAAATGTGAGCTGATTATTGTGACTATTGCGTAAAATGTGACAGCAAATAATAGTCACAAAAAGCAATATAAGGGTCACATTTGATTTGAGTCCGAATCAATCCATCGTACGTTTATGACGGTCTAATTTGAGAGCTGGTGAAAACATGGGATTATGCCCAATTGATTAAGTAAACCATGCTCCAAAAATTCAACATAATTTCAAATACTCCTACTAATTAATTAATTAATTACATAAAGATCAAAACTTTCCAACATCAAAAGTTGGGAAACTTCACAAGCACATCATTGATGCCCAATTGATTCATTCCTAATGGTTAATCAATTCAAAACAATTACTCCCTCTGATATCGTCATTTATTTACCTTTCGATTTTGGGAACGGGCCTAAATTGACAATTATTTTTTACACACAGACAAATATTTGATCAAATTATAATTCAAAATCATCTAGCTAAAACCAATCTCTCACTCCCTCGTCCACTTTTATGGATCAAAATTTAGTTTTATACTAAGAAAATGGTCAATTTACGCTAACTCTCGAAATAAAAAGGCAAACAAATAACTGAAACCGAAAGAATACGAACGATTTAAAAAATTTATACAAAGATCAGAACTTTCCAACATCATTCATCAATAATCACACAAATTAACAAAATGGGCACCTATTTTTTATCGATCTATCAAATGGGTATCCCTCAAAATTCAATTATCAAAAATTTAAATTAAAAAAAAAAAAGAAAACTCACTGAATCCAGAAGGACCACCGTTCATCTTCGAATTTGAACCGAAAATTGCAACTTTCCTCTGATTAGTTCACTTGATTTGCGATGAATTCAAGATTTTCGTCTTTCAATTTGAAAGTGAAAGACGACCTTTTACGATACCTTATTCTTTAAATATGATGTGATTGTAAGTAAAAAATTGGTTGTGTTTTTGGGGGATTATTAATGTTGGTTGTGTTGTGTTAGGTGAAAGTTTATAACTTTGTGGGGATTTGTTTCTAAATGATGAACTTATCACCACTCTTAGACTTCTAATTTTGGTCAACAATCATGTGTATCTTTTTTTTTTTTTTACGAGTTTGACAAACGGTTCACTCGGGTTGGTTAAATCGGGTTAATTATGTGTTATGGTATGTTAGTTTTTGGATTTGAGTTGAGTAAATTTGAATTCAGTTGTGTTTTGAATGTGGTATAATCTTGTTGGGTAGATTACGGGTTAATTTAGGTTATCAATGTGTAGATCTAATTGAATTAGTAAAGGTTTAGAATTATATTTGATTTGAATTATGTTATTGAGATATGATTTTGAGTTGGAATTTGAATCGGATCAACTTTACCATGTCTTCTAGTGCTTGTTGAGTTGCCATGTTGGGCCAAGAAAGTTGAGTTATTTCTTTTTCTTTTCTAAGAAATATTGATTTTCAAAGATCCAAAGTTTGAGTTATTAAACGTTTTCTTTTGATTAATAGAGATCAACTAATTTGGAATAATGATCTCGTTAGTAAAAACTAAAAGAATGAAAGAGCGGGTATCTATTATACGATGATACTTCATATTAACGTATAGTAACTCACTCTACCCAAACATAAGAATTTTCCGTCTCGTGATCAACTCTTGATAACTATGCAACATTGGAAAAATTCACAACGCTGTACTTCCACTTTGGAATTAAGATATATGGTAACCTAAATTGCGAGTTCTTGTCTTAACAAAGTTGGAGATTCTATTATGATGGCTGGTTACAAAGATTCGAGAATAATGTTGTGCAATAATGTCGTAACAATTGAATATATTTCAACATATCAACATAATCGTTTTAAATTGAGTTTTTTGTGAAACCATGCCTAACATTTAGGCCCTTTTGCATAGCACTACCTTAAGTTTTTTTTTTTTTGTCATGCACTACCAATTATTTTTTTATTTTTGTCTAATGTAGCCAAACCACACTTTTCCGTCTATTTTGGT
>JAUEKU010100623.1:0-12936 GCA_032274805.1 Gypsophila paniculata
AAAACCAACTCTTAATAGTTTGTACGGCTATTGATATAATTTTTAGAAATACATTTGAATTAGAATAGAATCAGAATAGAATCAGAATTTGCTTTTGCTGTCAGCCAAATGGTTGTGGTGTTGACACGTCAGCTTTTTAGGATTCTTTTAATATAATGAATGATTCTAATTCTAATTCCATTTTTATATATATATATTTTTATTTTTTAATTTTTTAATTTATTATAATCCAATATATAAATTTTGACATTTATATGTGTCAAGATTAAAAGGAGGGGTAATAATGGGATTGACAAACTTCAAAAGCGTCGACATCGAACTGTCATAAAAGGGAGGGATTTGTAGTAGTGAACGATTATATTAGTATTAACATCACTAATCTACTCCAATAACTAATTAGAAGGCGAAAGAAATACATTAACTATCTATTCTCTCAATTCTAGGGTTTCAAGAGGCTTAAGACTAAAATTAACTAAGATTTAGGAACTCGCCTTCCAGAATAAAAGGTATCCGAAAAAAGTATACGTCGAGAGGAACGCAACGCAAAAAGAATGGAAGCAATCCGATAAGAAACGAAGCAGAAAACGTGATAATATCTGAAGAAGAGCAATGGAGAAAGAGAGAGAAAGAGAGAGTTTATTTGGGGAGAAATTGTAGTGAGGGAAAGTGGGAATGAATTATGAGGGAATTGTGGGAGGTTTGTTTGATAAATAGACCAAGTAAAAGGAGGAGGAGGAAGGTTTGTTGGTCAAACTGAGTCAAAACTAAACATTTACACTCCCTAACCCGAGCTAGACACCTCATCACCCAAATCCGACTTCACCAACTAATTCCTTACATTTTAACCAGTCCAACGAGTACTCATATGCCTCCATCCGACACCGAATGCCCAATTTCCTAAAAAAAAATCACCCAAACACGTCTTATACGATACTAACTTTTATTCACTAATTGTAATTACTAAATCTCCACTCACAAAAATACGGGGTTTTATAGTGGTGAAACAACTCCTGATAAATGGAGTGATTACTTTGGACTATGTGAAGTCCGAACGTAATCTTGCTAATCCCTTTACAAAGGGGCTAACAAGGAGAGTAGTCCTTGAGACGTCAAAGGGGACGGGGCTTAAGTCCTTAAATCAAGAGAAGTGTGATTCTTGATGGACTCTAAAGCTTTCATTCCTATGGCATTTGACAATCTATAGCCTTTATGGTGGTGGTTTTGAGACGCACTTGATAGATTGTATCCTAATTACAGGTTGGACTTTGTGCTTAATGGCTCGTGTGAGAAGTGCTATTGAGAAGCACTTGAGCCACCTATGGAGGTGTGATGGTTCAGCCGCCATCCATGTGAGAATAATTATATTTCTCGCTAGAGCATTCACTAAATCCGAGGTAAACGCATGGTTCTAAAGCGTTGCACATTGAAATCGCGAAATGAACAATATTTGAAGGTATGATATATGTTGTGGGGGTCTCAACCAAAGTTCAACAAGGAATTTAAATCGAAAGATATTCGCTTGTGAGAGTAAGTTGTTGCCTCACTTCACTAAAACGTCAATTCAAGTCGCATGACATTGAACGTCAATGTTTCCAACCCTTGCTTACCCAGGAATTCTTCTGTAGCTTTTCTTCGCCATCAATGGGGGATTGTTGGAAGTGATGACCAAGAAAAGGCATTTTCCTAACCTGTGTTGTGCATCAACAACTCCCACATCGACTATTCAAGTTGTTTTGTGTGTGTTTTTATTCCCCCTCTCTCTTCCTTGGTCAAGTTGTGTACTAGAGATTATTATGGGATGTGTGGTAAGTATCTAACCAACCACACACACGTGCGCGCACGCTCGTCCCGTCCCGACCCGACTCGAGCTTGGGCTCGGGTTTGGGTTTGGTTAGAGCACCTGCAGTGCGAGCGAAGCCAACTTTTATCTTTTTGGTACAAATGTGGATTATTCTGTTCACACTCTATAACGGTCAGTCAAAGTCCACATTAATGGGCAGTAATTAGGGCTCTAATTTCTCCCTTAATTACGTTTGAACGGTTGATTTCGAGGAGAATATCTTGACCTTCCAACTGCTCTTTTTCGGATATAAAAAGAGCAGTCCTCCTTCTCTTTTACACACATAATAAAAAACAAACTCTTCTCTTCTAAAAAACTCTCTGCTACTGAAAATTCCTGGGTACTGATTTTGTTCGTTCCAAAGCAGTCTCACACGAGTGGTCGTGTAAGGGTGCTGCAATGTTAACCTTGGGAAACTACCGGCGTGAGATGATTTCCATCGCGGTCGTGCCGATCTAGTTTTCAAGTCAGTGACCTTCATACCGCGGCACTGCTTCCGTATTCTCTGTTCTGGTTTGTCTTCTGTTCTCTGTGATCTGTTTCCAGGTTCTGATTGCTGTTTACGGTTGTTATTGTTGCGATACTATACCAACACTTTTAGCTCCAAAACAATAGATTAGATCCTTGATGCAATATTTAGATATAGTTGAGGTCATCATTGTATAGTTAACTCTCCGTAAAGCCTTCTATTGTGATCACTGAACGATCGAGTTAAGACCAAAGTAAGGGTCTAAAGTTTCACAAAAGTGAACTTTGAGGATCTAAACTTTGATTAGAAGAGTATGAGGACCTATTATAATATTTGGACCAAAATGCCCTTGGTTTTTAGCATTTTGAAGGACCTTTTTTTGTATTACTAAAGTATATAATATTCTACGAAGTATTTAGCTAGTAAGTCATTTTTAAGACGAGTATAATTTTAAATAAAACGGGTTAAAAGTAATTTGTATTTATTAATACATTTGGTTATTAGTTTAGAGATTGAATAACAATTGTTTGACCCATTTCATGTTTATGTTAGACTATTCGTCTCAAATAATTGACAAATATGGAGTAACAATTGTTTGACCTTTTTCATGAATAAGATAGACTATTTGTCTTAAATAATGGACAAATCTTTGCGTATTCTTGTCGTTATAACTTAAGACCATAATCATAATCTATATTTGTATTAAAACATGTTTGATGATTTGAATATTGTAAGAGACATTAATTTATGATGGTTTTGAAAAAGTCATATTACAAACATAAATTGGTGTTTTATTTCGTACTATTTTTATTTGTTATTTTGATTTTGAAAATAGGGGTAAAAAATGTGAGAGAGATGAGAAAAAAAATCCAAAAAGTTAAAATATCAACAATAAATCATGAATTTATACAAAAAAGCAAATCAAATTTTAGATACACGGAACCTTTATTAGACATTTTTACTGATAAAGCTAAGAGAAATTTTTGTACAAAAAATGAATGTGTTGGTCCAAAAGGAAGCATGAGGTCCTTAAAGCCATGCAATATTAGTTTAGGTCCTTATACTACTTTTAGTAGAAAGTTTAGGTCTTCATAATGGACTTAACTCGGGATTCATACCCCCAAACCAAAGCATTCAACCACACAAATTATCTAATTAAGTTCCTGACCAACTGCGCTCCACACAACAATTGTCTTAAATATTAAGCATCAAATAGATGTATTTTAAAAGTGACACGAGACATGGCCCTTTGGGCCTACCTGTAGCTTTGTCAATGCATGTAAGTATGTAATCGAGATTAATGCATTTAATTTTATAATTAGATTAAAATTATTTGAATCGAAATAAAAATTATAAAAAGTTATTATATTGAATACAGATTAATTGAATGAGCTGAATTAAAATGAAATTAGGTCTTAAATAACTGAATTTAAAGAAATGAGTTCGTATAGGTAGTTATTTAGTGAGAAATTAGATGATCTTTCACAATTTTTTTTATTTTTTTATTTTGACATATCAGTATTTTATCTTATTTTGTGTATGTTATGTAATTTATACATCTAATATTCATGACAGATGATGTTGTGTCAGAAGAAAAATATGGTGGGGCATGAGACTACCCGTAGTGGTGGTCTTGAAAGGGTAGGTCTTAACCTTCCTTTTGCATTAAAATATTATTTTTTCAACTCCTTACCTTCCCACCAAACCTACCTCTTATTTACCAACACAATGATACTAGGTGTAGACCTAGGTTCACATTAATAAAAAAATGACCCAATTAATATTTTAATAAAAAACTACTAAAAAATGCGGGACCCATTGAAATATTTTAATGTAAAGACATGGTCTTCACCTAGGTGAAGATTTTGTAAAATTAAACCGTGGTCTTCACCACTCATTGAGGGGCCCATTGATTTTATTAATTTTTTATTGAAAAATATGGTCTTCACCTACCTTCAAACATCCACTATGTGTGGTTTAAGAAACTTTGTCAATATATACCGTTAGACCCGGTAAACAAATCATTCAAAATTTCAATTAGGTCGGATCAATCTGGTCGGGTAAGTTTTGATAAGTAGTCCCTAGTCCGTATATATATATATTAACGTACCCTAAAGTTTTCTTACCGCAGCCGCTGAGCCCTTCCAATAGTCGCTCTTGTTCTCCACTATGTGAGCACTTCTAACTTTTGTAGTTTTTTTATTACTGTATTATGTATTATACGGAGTATATTTATATTCTTTGAAAAGAGTAATTTTTTTGTCATCTTCGTTCGTTAAGTCGACCGTCGTACACGTACATCTTCCTAAATTTTTTTATTACTTGACCATACTGGTCACTTTAAGCCTTAAAATATACCTACTTTAAAGGTTAAAGTACTTACTTTAAGGCTTAAAACGACTAATATTAGAGATATTAAAGTGGTCATCTTAAGTCTTAAAGTAGGTATCTTAACCCTTAAAATAGGTACATTTGTCACGAAAAATACGACGATCGTACGCAAGATTTACTCTTCTCCGTAATGTACTACATACATATTCATCAAAATTTGTGGCCAAGAACTCTCGAGGTCGGCAGTACATGGTACATGTCAATATGTCATAGCTTTCCATAGGACTAATAGTCAAACTTCATTAATGTTGAATAATATCGTCATAATTTGAGGTTGAAATAAATCGATCTCTTTATTCTTTTTATTTCTTTTTTCTTTTAAATGACGAGATACTTTGACACTTAGCTTGCAACATTTAGTATATAGACTTCTTCATACTGTTTAGGTACGATACACAGAATGCGACATTGATTGCACATTAACACTATTTTTATATTGACTATTTAGTATCATAATCTACAACCATAACCCGAGTAATGTAAACGAGAATGTTCTTTATAACACGATAGAGTATTAAACCCGTTCAATCCATTTTACTACTCGAAATATGCCAATATTTTACGCAATACTGATACAATAAGTCTCGTCTAAGATGGTTATATCCGTTTTAAGTTTAAAACGGGTCAAATATCAAGTATTTTGTTTTTCTCTATGCATTCTACTTTTATTTTATTCAAACACTTGACCCGTTTTAAATTTAAGACGGATAACTCGTCTTAAATAAGAAATAAGAATTTGTGATGTCGATAAAAAAATTTAACGAAATAATATCAAATAAAACATAATTACACAAAAAAATCAACATTTAAACATACAACAATTATATATTATATTGCTTCAATACATATAGTCAACATGATTACATTTACAAACCCAAATCCAAGAAAAACAACAATTAAATTACATAGAATCATAATCTAATTCACATGATGATAATAATATTAATAACATGTAATTTACTTAAGTAGTCAACAAGTAAAATTGAAGGTCATAATAACGGATGATGAAAGAGGTAATAAAAGTCAAGAGCATGCATGCTCAAAAGTCAAAAGTAGTAGTACAAGGAAAACTTCAACTATACAAAAACAACACCATTTTATGTCATTATATTTTAGGCAAAACTAGGTGCTTCTACTTTGTTCCTACAATAGTGGGATTCTCATGATTCCTCAACTTCCCCACATTTTGGGCAACTTCCTTTTTTAGTTCTAAGACTCCGCCGTCAACAATACTGACTATTCTAATCACAAATCGATTAATATCTCACAAAAATTCGAAAATATTTTATTTTTTTCCACCAAATTCTCTTGGAATAATCTTCAACGTTATTTGTTAGAAGTCAGCAGAATTTGGTGAACATTTTTTCAATAATTTTTCGATAAATAAATTAATTAATTAATTAATACGAAACTTAGAAATGGGTTAATATGCAACTTATTTTGAAAACAATAATACTATTGTTTTTTTTTTTTTGAAGTTTGACAATCACTTAAAAAACCAATAAAATAAGTATATTACTAAATATTTTTATATTTAATAAACATATTAGTATTAGAAACAAGCTAAATAATTGTAATTAGTGAACCCAATCAATATAGGGCATATAAGATATATAAAAACCGATAAATAAATTGTGGTTGGAAATTACATATTCAAATCCTTAGCTCATATTTGTTGGAAATATTTGGAAAACTAGTAGAGTAATTATTAGTGAAATAAAATTTAATCTAATTCATCATAAATAGAAATAAATCAACCGTATTCATCAACGTGTAAAATATTACTCGATTAAGTCGGATACCCACCCAAGATCAAGTTCAGGACCCGACACGAAACCGACATGACCCGAATCAGAACCCGGCCCGCTAAGCGGGTTTTCTTTACTTAGTTTCTCAAACATTCGGGTCCTCAGTTCTCGACCCGACTCGACCCTCTCCATAACCGGATCCTCTTCCACCAACTCCTTACTATCCCAAAACCCGCCTCGACCGGGCCGGGTCGGTGTGTTTGGAAGACTAAAAAACCCGGTTCGACTCACCGGGCTTCCTAGCCCGACACCTCCGCCTCTAGGCGACCCGAACACTGGGGAACCGCTCACCCAGGGTGTCGGCATCGACTTCACCTTGCTGAGCTGGAGGCTTCTCAGAGAAGCCTCCAGCTCAGCAACGGTCCCAGACCTGAGCCCGTCCTCGAAATAAGAAGAGGATCCCGAATACGGGCTCATGGGACTGGTGAGTGCCCCTGACCAGATCCCGTCCTCGGGACAGGACGACCCCTGTCCCGAGTACGGGCTCATCGGGCTGGTGAGTCCAGACCCACCAGCCCGAAGCTGGTCAGGGGAGTGTGCAAAGAAACAGACCCGGCGCTTACAGCCGGGTCCGTCTTTGCACGCTTGAGTCCGGAAACGAGATGGGTGTAGCCAGCACTCGAACACTCCGTGTGCAAACTCGCACCCGTCTCCTTTCCGGCAGTGTCCTCTACGAAAGTCCGAGCAGGCAGCCCCGGAATAATTATACTTCCGGGGATCCCTGCGTCGGGCTTTCTCGCCCGGGTGCGCGAATGGACATTCGGTCCAGTCGTGCGCCCGGGCACGAGTACACTTCCTAACCTTAAAGTCATAAATAAAAAAATCGTCGTCGTAATCACCCGTCATGGGAAAATCGACATCATCGTCACCGCCACCGCCACCACCACCACCACCGCCGCTAGACATTAAATAGCGGCGGAGGGACGACAAAACAGCGTCATAATAAGTCGGGGAATTACAAACACCATTCGATTGCGGCGGCGACGACGAAGGCGAGTTAATATCAACCGTTGGATGTACGGATTCATTCCACGATGGTGACTCTCCGATCATCATTTTATTTTTATTTTTTTTTCTAGAGAGAGAAAATAGTAAATACGTGTAGAGAGAGAAAATCACAAGATTTCTCTTTTTTTTTTTTGGTAGTGAGAAATAAAAGATGAAATAAAGAAATGAAAACGAAATATGAAATAAAATTAGGTGTCCGATGATATGGGTACAAATGGCGAAGGATGGGGTGTGGGGTATATAAAGGGTTTTACATAACCTCAAGCTTAATTATTTGAGTTATGGTTTTAATGATTATTTAATTGTTGGATTTAATTGTTGAGACTTTGAGAGGTAAGGATTGACATGATATTAGGGTATAGATATTTGGCAAATAAGTTGTTTGGATTGAATACGGGTTGTGATTACTGATTAAGGTGTACTTGGATGTTTTAAAATTTGGTTTGAATTGGATGACCATATTAGATATTGGGATGACTTAATTGGAATTGAAGAGTAAGTCTTGTATATGACCGTCGTACGCGTACGACGGGTTTTTTTGTAACAAAAAGTACTCATTTTAAGGGTTAAGGTACCTACTTTAAGGCTTATGGTGACCACTTTAACATCTCTTAAACTAGTCATCACTTTAAGCCTTAAAGTAGGTACTGTAACCCTTAAAGTGGATACTTTATGTGGTGAAGAGCTCGTTATACGCGTACGACGATCGTATATGAGCATTTGTGGGAATTGAAATTTCAAATTATATTTGAACAAGTTTGTTCGAGTGCGTATTTGATACGGTTTAGGTATTGGGGAGTGTGAGATTTGCTAGGTCCATTAAAGTGTATTGGACAATATTGATCCAATTACGAAAAATTCAGATTCTTTTTGAACTAATACGTGGTTAGTTGAGTGAGAAAATTCGAGTACATATGATCGAAGATCTGAATCAATTCGATACGACTTAAATATAATTTGGTTTCTATCTAATTCACTGCTCCGTATAATATTTAAATAACTTGAGAAAATATACTTAATCAAATTTAAACATGACCTAAAATTATATATTTGCCATAATTATTAGATTTTATATTCAATTTAAGTGACTCCTTTTATCATGTCTCGACTCTATACGAGAGACCTAGAGTTACTAGCGATAAATGTAGTGATAATAATGAAGGTAGATGATTACTGGTTCATTTAAAGAAACGTGCATGTTTATTTGATGAGAAATTGGTGATTTTATTTGTCCAAATTTTGTCGTGAAATTGAACACTCCATATATTTATAAGGACGTGACATTTTATTTTGTAAATTGTTTTTTAGTCATTAGATTTGTTTCACTTTATGTTTTGAAAAAGGTATATACAAAACTAACGTTTTTTTGTCTAATAAAAATGAAGTTTGATGATACATTTCAGAACAAAAGTTAATAATGATCAATGACCATCTTTTCATTTAGTGATTGCGCTAAATTCAACTACTGTACTAAATTAATCTTTTATTTTGGACCATGACTTTAAATTAAGTGGTTAGTTTATAAAAAAGTATTTTGTAGTTTATAATATGTAAAAATTATCTCATTTGAAGTAATCGACGATTTGGTAGAAGCCTAATACTCAATTAATAAATGATTAACATATATAGCTTAAAGAGAAAATATTTTAATATGACTATTGTATGTCTCTAACGAATAATTGTAACTAACTTAAATGTGATTAATTACAATGATCGTTGTTCAATATTATTTACAAGAATTAAATATCATAATAAATAGACATATTTTAATTTATTATACGCATACAACGATTTTATTTAAAATTTTGTGAATTATTGAGTATATGTTGGTATAGTGTAGAGGTGAGTTAATTGATTGAGTAGTAAAGGCGGTGGTGCGTTAAGTACTTGGGACTTGGGAGACTTTTCTTTGTCCCTTTAAACTCTTGTTTAAGCGAAGTCCTTTTAATTGGTTTTCATCTTATCGTCTTACTCATACCTCCTAAACGTCTAGAGTCTATTCATCCTTTTTATTGCGAATAATTTTTTGGTTGGTTTGTTGAATTATTATCATTATTATTGCCTATAATTTGTCTAGTAAGTGCTATATATGTGAGAAGAAGATTTACGCGTACAATAATTTCATTATAAAGTGATACTCCGTACAAATTTATATTTTACATGTCGCATATATGTTATGACTCCGTATATATAGATTGTAAGTTCAAATTATCTCATTTACTTTTGAAGTCAACGATTAAAAAATTAAAGCTGACTTCGTTAATGAGTAATAACATAAAAAATTAAAATATGAAAAAAAAACGTGGCCAAAGCGCTGTGTTGAAAACCACTCAATTAGTGAATGGATGATGGAGGAACTATATATTAAGTTGACCATATACCATCTCGGCTTCTCCCGCATTATTGCACAAATATTGTAGTGTTACTCACAAGTAGTGAGAATTAAAAGAAAAAAGAGAAATAAATTTTTTGTGTGCCAAAAAATTTAGGGAGGGCCAAGCATCAAACCCCCGGCTTCTACGATCCAAGTCAATATTTCCACCGTCGCTGCGCCACTTTAATTTCGTGTTTTAACATATCATATAAATATAAATATAATTTTAGTCTCGACATGACCTTTCATCCACCACTGAGTCTGTAACATCGTTTTATTCACGAATTTGTGTTTAATAAGATCAAACAACCGTCGAAGTTTTATTAATTTAAGAAAAGTGACAATAGAGGGCGAGTCACATAGACTTTGGATCGAATCTCAAGCAAAGTACATGCGTAAGTACAAGAATACATCACACAAAAGAGGCAAATATTAATAATAAATTAGGACATTATCCTAAACAAAAATGGCAAATCAAAAGTAATGATTAAAAACAACACACAAATCAATAATTGAGTTGCATTATCATAAAATTAAAGACCTATGCTAGATACTTGTGAATTGCAAGATCGATAATATGAGTAAGTGGACGCGTGTATCGTTGTCTAACAATGTTTTGCATGAAGCCATGTGCATGTCTTTACCACCACCTCAAGCCTTTCGTATTCATGTTGTTACGTACGTACTCCCTATTTTCAGCTAGACGTGGCAAACGGATCGAATTAGTTTAAATTAATTTCGAATAAAAAAGGATTAAAATTGGTTTGAAAAGGATTGTCGAATATATAGATATACTTTTTTGTTTATTTATTAAATTACTCATATATAGGTACATTATTCGATCTATAAGGTTGTTTAATATTTAGGTTATATATTTTGCTTGTCTATTTAACTATCAAGTTATTTAAGTTATATTAGGAATGAAATACTTTTATTTAAATTATAAACCCTAGTTAGCTAACATCTATGATAAAGTATCTGAACGAATTATTAGACATTAGTCATTACCTTAAAATTTTAATAATATCTTCTATTATGAAATCAGAACCTCAAACTCAAACGTCAATCCTACGGCCAACCAGTTGACGTATAAAATCGACTCATCCGAAGAATAAATGAGAAAGTGACGCGCGGTGTATGGGTCATAAAACAGAAGGTACATTGCCCATGAAATAACACAACACCACTCTTTCCCCAAATAAGAATGAGTACATCCCCCCAAAAATAGGGCAATCGTGAAGACAAAGCAATAAAAGGTAGCCACGAATAGAATTATGCCGGAAATTGGGACACTACTACTAGTCGTCTATAACATGCACATTATTATTTCAGATCCAAATTTAATTTTATTGGGACCCCTTAGACTTATTACTACTGCATCGTACAAACTTATTATTTTCTCAGGGCTCTTCACGTTTTTGACCCTTCATTTTTAGGCCATTTCTTAACTCACCCTATATATCCATTTGCATGCATGCCATTCATTATTGTTTGTACGATTCGATTCGAGTTTAGTCGGGTTTTGCAGAATTTTGAAAGATCGTCCTATATAATGACTTGTGAAAATTTTATTTTGTTTGTGGTTTTTAACTTGATTAATACACATATACTGTATTAATTATACTTCGTAAGAGCTCCACGGTCCACATCTAGGAACTAGAGCTTGAGGAATTAATTAAACATGTAACTTTCTTCGTTCTAATCAATTGTATACATACTTGATTAAAATATTATTCACAAAAAAAAATAAAAACGTATACAACTGAATAAAAGGAAAAAAATTTAAGGGGCTACTCTCCTCATCGCTGATTGATTTTGAAATGAAATTTCATTTGACTTGAGAAATAAACTTGATCTAAACGATGTTCATATCGACCAATTGAAAAAACAACATCTGTTCAATTTTTTTTCCAGTCTAAGGCCATTCTTTAACTCACCCTATCCGCCTATCGTTTGCATGCCATTTTTAGTTGCACGGTTCAACCATATACGAATTTCACAAAATTTTGAATAACTAACACCGTCTTATGTAATGATATGTATAGGTTCATTTTATTTGCACTTTATTAACAATTTTGTATAGGTTCATTTTATTAACAATTTTGTATAGGTTCATTTTATTTGCACTTTATTAACAATTTTCTAACTTATTTAATCAACGTCGATTTATTTATTGCATGTTTTACTAATTTTTTAAATATGTTATTTTCAAATAGTTAATTTATGTTCAGTGAACACACGTTATAATATATAATTGATCAAAAGCATGTGGTAAAATTCTCGATGAAAGGTGATTGCGATACCTGGAAATTGTTGGTGTACTGAATAATATTGTTCCTCCAAAAGCATACATAAAGTTGAATAATAGAGTATAAATTTATGTGCAAATAGACACCTCATTGTGTTGCACATGCATGGAGGATCTTTGGACGTCGACTATTGCACTATTATGCACCTTTAATTTGCCTCTTGCACCTTCTTAGGACCAAAATAATTTACTTCCTCGGTTTCAATCGATTAGTAAACTTAATTGATACAAATATTAGGGAAAAAAAAGAAGAAAAATAGGGATATGATGACAAATTTTTTATATATAAAAGTTTTTTTGAGGAGAAATAAATAAAAGCAGGATATATTGGTAAATTTAAATGTATACATATATATTAAAAGTTGACATATTGAACAATGAGAAAAAAAATATAAATGATTAAATAAATTAAACAGATAAGAGGCAATAATCGTTTTTATGTTTTGTTATATGTTCCTAATAACGTGTGAGAAGATAACAGTTTTGAAAATATATAGGTTAATTTTCACTATTTTTATTTTTCTCGTTAGAAATTGAAAAATCTGTTAATCTTCAACATTTTTAAATTAAAATTTAATGTGTGCCCCTCAATTTTTTAAAAACTTTGACCGCTTATAACTCTTAGGTACTAGTTCACAATCTCCTATTTTTTTTTTTCAAGTTGATCGTCTTTTCGAAATCTTTGATTTGGTGTTAAAAAAAATCGCTTTCGGAACTCATTACAGGGAGTTATGATCA
>JAUEKU010100734.1:0-12935 GCA_032274805.1 Gypsophila paniculata
ATTTTTCTTTTTTTTATTCTATACAATGAATTTTTGTATTAGGTAAAAATGAAAACAGACGAAGTTGAATGATTGAAAATTCCTTTAGTTTACACTATAGCAGTGATGGTACATTTGATGTACTACCTCAAGTATATATTTTTCTGAGAACACAAACTCAGATTCTTTTAAAAAAAACTCAAATTATTTTTCAAAAAACTCAAAAACTTATATTCTGATGTAATACATCAGATGATCCACGCATTGGTTGTTTACACAAAGGCGATGATAGATGTTACAACAATAACAAAACAGCACTCGATGAATTAAAACTATAGCAGTTTACACATGTTTATTTTCAACATTTAATAATTACTTTTAGATGATTGATCATAAAGTTGCTATATCACAAGTCCAGCCTCGTCCTGGATCATCGCAAATTCTTATTTATAGTTGGTTTGCATTTTTCACTTCGTGTTTGAGTTTTGATTGTTGTGCCTTTAACATATAAATTATTTGAAACTCGACTTTTTATTTTATTTTTTATGTAGGGTGTGTAATACTGTCTCAAGTGAGAATTTGTCAAATTTTATTATTTTTAGAGATAATTATGATATATAATTAGGATAATATGATATAAAAATATATAAATTTAACTATAAGATAATCATATAGATAAATTAAGAAAGCTTCTAAATTTTTGTGTTTGGAAAATGAAAGCATACAAATGTATATAATGTACCATTCGATGAGAATTGAACCTTTTAATCCTTTTGCTGAATAATGAGGTACATTGTATTATACACTAAATTTTAGTCTCTCAAACATGCTACATGCACATTAATTTTTCTATTAGAACTTTGATTTCACTATATAATTTTATTTGATGTACTTTGTTACTTATCGTATAAGTGTTTGTAACACCCCACATTAGACGCAGTGCTTAAAAGGATTGAAAGTACTACTCATACCAACAAGATGCATCTTCTTTTCTGGTAGCCCATGTATAAGAACTCTTCAGTTAAGCGTGCTTGCTGGAGAGCAATCTTAGGATGGGTGACCTCCTGGGAAGAAGTTTTCCAGGATGCGCATGAGTGAGGCCAAAATGCGCTGGAAAAGACTCGTGTTGGTCTTTGGGCTATGTACACAGCCTGGCGAGCTACCGTGAGTAGTATTCCCGGTCTTAGGTTTGGGCCGAGGTGTTACAATAATATTAGGTAAGAATTTGCAACATTAAAGAAAAATATTGTCGTCCATGTAAAAATATGAAGATATGTCTAAAACAATAATATCATGTAAACAAAATAAAAATGTTTTTTGTTACGTGGCATTTCGTGATTAGTGGTGTAGGTTAACCAACTTACATTAATTGTAGATATAGTCTTTTCTTGGTAGTAGTTCTGTAAAAATAGTTCTTCAATTATATTTTATGAGTAATACCTATAATATTGTTTGTAATTGTATCACATATTCCCCATAAATAGTAATACCAATTTTCTCTATAATTTGTTTTTTCATAATTCTTACTCCATCTTTCACTATTTGGGTCTACATTTCATGAGTAATTTTGACTCCCCCTTTCACTATTATCCATTTGTCATCTAAGGATTGGTCCTCACCACCCTCCTTCGTATTTGTACCAAAATGAAAGGTAAACAAATGACTGGAATGGGGGATTATCAATTAATCCAATATGATTAATAATTCTTGTTTTGACGATGTATAGTAAAATCAAACTTTTGAATTATGTTTTACGTTTAAGGTTACTATTTTTATTTAGTGTTCATTAATTTAACTTGAAATTAAATTAGGATTTAAGGTATACGATGGCGGTGCGTTAGGTAGTGGTGGCGGAGTGTCAGGCAATGGAGGCCAAAAGGGTGGCCGGTAGGGACAAAGGCTAGGGAAGGAGGGCTTGTGTTGAGAAACCACGTGGGGGGAGAGAAGGGGGTGGGGCACGTGGTGAACGTCGGTGGTGGTTATAGTTTGGTTCTTTTTTTAAATTTATTGCTTACTCTTTTTTTATAAAATTCTAATTTTCTTTTACGAAATCGATTTGCGCACAAAATTAAAAAAAGGTTGATTGAAAGTTGGAAAATTAAAATTAATTTCAAAAAAATAATTTAAATAAAAAATTAATTGAAAAAATAGCAAAAAAAATACATTGAAAAATTAATTTAAAAAAAACAGAATTAAAATAAAATAATAATTAGGAAAAAACAATAATGAAAATAAAAAAAAGCGTAGAAAAAGAGCAAATGTTTCGTAAAGAAGATAAATGAGTAATGAGCAAATTTTGCGTGAAGAAGATATATAAGTAATGAGAGGAAAAAAAAAAGAAAGAAAAAAGGAGGGAGACTTGTGAGAGTTTGATGAGAAAGTAGGCGTAGAAAACAGTAAATGATGCGTAGGAATAATTAGAAAATGAATGCAAAACTTGTGTTGTCATTCATTGAATTCTAATATTTATACAAGTACAACGTAATCTCTAATTTTGAAACCGAATAACATATTTACAAAATATATGGGAAAATATCCTAAAAAGAATATTTATTTATTCTATTATACCCCCGTAGACGAAACGGGAGGAAAGCGAACGTTGAGACAGGTCTGAAATTCATCGAACAAGGCACGTGGTAGACCTTTGGTTAATATATCAGCGTATTGGTAATGAGACGGGACATGAAGAACATGAATGTGACTGAGAGCAACCTTCTCGCAAACAAAGTGGATATCCATTTCTATGTGTTTCGTACGTTGGTGATTAACTGAGTTGCCAGCAAGATAGATGACACTCACATTGTCACAATAGACAACCGTTGCTTTGCATAGTGGACAATGTAGTTCGAGAAGTAGATTGCGGAGCCAACAGGCCTCGGCTACCACATTAGCAACCCCCCGTACTCAGCTTTAGCACTTGAACGAGACATGGTGGGCTGCCGCTTTGAGGACCATGAAATGAGGTTATCCCCGAGATAGACACAGTAGCCAGAGGTGGACCGTTGAGTGTCGGGACAACCGCCCCAGTCAACATCTGAATAAGTAGTGAGAGCGGAGGACTGGCTAGCAGAAATTTGGAGACTTAGAGAAGTAGTAACTTTGACGTACCGGAGGAGGCGCTTCATGGCTGCAAGGTGCGGTTCACGGGGATCATGCATATAAAGACAGAGTTGTTGAACGGCATACGAGATGTCCGGGCGAGTGAACGTAAGGTATTGTAGGGCGCCAGCGATGCTGCGGTACTGAGAAGGATCAGCAACAGGTGGTCCGTCTGACGAGATGAGCTTCGCATGGGTGTCGACGGGCGTATGTGACGGTTTGCAGTTCGTCATGCCAGCACGTTCTAGGACTTCATCGGCAAACTTACGTTGCGACAAAAACAGACCCGTGTTATGGCGGGTTACGGAGATGCCAAGAAAGTAGCTGATTGGGCCCAAATCTGTCATCGCAAACTCGGACCGAAGCTGGGAGATGAGGTTGTTACGGAGCTCATCGGTTGAGGTCACAAGTACGATATCATCGACGTAAAGGAGAATGAAGGCCGTGTCATTACCTTGACGAAGGATGAAAAGGGAGTGATCGCACGTACTGTGAGAGAACCCAAGGCGAGCCACATAAGCGGCGAAGCGGTGATACCAAGCACGGGGTGCTTGTTTAAGCCTGTAGAGAGATTTCTTCAAGAGGCAGACATAATCGGGGTGAGAGCGGTCTTTATAACCCGGAGGTTGGTGCATATAGACGGTCTCAGCCAGATGTCTGTGGAGGAAAGCGTTCTTTACATCGAGCTGGTGGATTGGCCACCGACGAGACACAGCTAGACTCAAGACGGTCCGGATGGTGGCCGGTTTGACCACAGGACTGAAGGTCTCATCGCAATCAACTCCAACCTGTTGAGACCTGCCATTGACAACAAGACGAGCTTTGTGTCGCTCTAGCTCACCGTTAAGACTTATATGTATGCTTAAACAACCACATACAACGAGTAACATTGACCTCGGGGGGATGGGGAACCAGAACCCAAGTCTCATTTTTAATCAGGGCCGCATATTCGTCATCCATGGCCATTTTCCAATTGGGGTCACGAAGGGCATCAATGGGATTCTTGGGCAGAGGTGACGGGAGGGTCGTGACAGAGAGGTTGACAGGTTGTTTTCGGCAGTAAATACCATGTTTACTTCGTGTTTGCATTTGAGGTGAGAGTTGGGTGTTGTCCATGTGGGGTAGGGCTGAGCAACAGTAGGTCCAGACCGAAAAATTGGACCGACCCGACCATTTTGGTCCAGACCGAAACCGGACCGGTTTGCATTAGGTCCGGTCCTCGGTCCCCTTTTTTAGTGCCTTCGGGTTTTGGTCCGGTTTAGGGCAAAACCCTGTTGGTTTCGGTCTGGACCGAAAAGACCGAATAAAGAGTCTTAGTCCTCTTAGAGTTAGAGTCCAGGCCCAACTCCTTAAACTACTTTTTTTTCTCAAAGAATAGAGTCCAATAAATTAGGGTTTTTTTCCTATTAATTCCATCTAACAGTATAAATTAATAGCCAATATTTTTTCAGAATATGATAAATCAAAATTCTCCACTGTTAACATTCTTCATCTCCAATTTTCTGGAACTTCTCACTTCAATTTTTATCGAAGCAAAATCGAGAAGACAACTTATCTTCTACAATTAAGGTATTTCTTTGTCAAAATTATGACTAGGCGTGCATCAGGCCATCAGTGAAGGGATGAAGACATCAAGCTCTCCAATTTGATGGACATTTAAATTAATAATAAGTTGCTTTGTAATATTTAATAATATTTCTAGTTTGTTTAAGTTAGGAATGTTAGCATTCAAGTTTGGTACTTCAATTAGTACTGTAGTCTGTAGTCGAATATAGTTTGATTGGGTAATCGTTTTTAATTGAAGTTTAATAATGGATTTGAAGTTTTGAACTTGTTCAAATAGTTTAAAGGAAAACGGTCCATTTGGTCCGATCTCGGTTTGGTCCGGTTTTTTTCTGTTTGGTCCGGTCTAGGACCGTTTGTTAATAGGTCCGGTCCTCGGTCTTACTTTCTCGAGAATACGGTCTTCGGTCCAAACCGGTTCGGTCCGGTTCGGGTCGGTTTTGGACCGATGCTCGCCCCTATTGCGAGCTCTCTGTTTTATATGATCTACTTGAAATAAAATGTTTATGAAAATTAAACGACTATACAACTTTCTGAATTGTCGCATGTACGATTTAATTACCGTAAACTAGGAACATATGGATAAGTTGATTGACTAGATGCTAAATGTCGCATACTAACTCACATGTTGTTTGAAATGTCCTGTATGTACGTTGTGTTATATAAATGTTCTGTATGAACGATGTGATGTATGATAGTTCTGTAAGAACGTTATGTTGTAATACTTCTGCTAATGCATTAAACTATGTGTTATAATCGTTTTACATGTTATGTATTAATTATGTATGATGCATACGCTTATGTGTTTCCTGAATATGTATGATTATAATGCATGATTATTCTAATTATACCGTGTAATAGTCAACCAAAATATTTGGTTTAGAGACATGTATGAGAACAAGTTAGTCACTGTCGTGCTAAGCGGACACAGGTTGGAGGTTTATTTTGCAGGACCCCCATGGACTTATGTACATTCAGGAGGGGATGTTATTTACTATTTTCTATATTTTCCTTTGAGAGATGTAATATAACTCCTAAATTCCAATACTCGAGTCAAATACTATGACTATGTATTCTGATAATTATATTTCTGAGTTTGTAATATATTAATGACGCTGTTTAAGACTTAATTATAATTTCGCCATAGTTAATTAAAGTAACGAAAAATAAGGTTGTTACACTATGGTTGTATGTGTTATTATACTTGTGTTGTTCCCATGTCACGTTGTGAAGGTACGAACGAGGGGTGTGCCATTGTATTTGATATGGAGAAAGCCATGAGTTGCGCAGAGATATGATATGATATGATATTTATGAGAAGTTGTGATGAGAATGATATGAGATATTGTGATGAGATTAGAGTATGGGAGTATGTTGACGATTGCGATCGTCGGGAGGTAAGGTAGGCTAAGAGTACGCGCCACATGGAGATTCTTCTCTCTTTCTTGGTTTTGTTTGTGGTTCAGTCATGCTCATAGATTGTTAATTGCCACTTGTACTTATTTAGAGATTTGTATTCGCACTCATGATTGTTTTATGTGTAAGCTAATTAATTAGTTTTTGTTTGTTTTCTCTTTTTTTTTTTGCATGTTCTCCCACCGCGTAGGTCTTGGGGCATGAGTGACCTACGGGTATAAGATATGATAAAGGATCATAAAGTAGGTATATAATATCAATTTTCCCTATTAATAATAATAATAATAATAATAATAATAATAATAATAATAATAATAATAATAATAATAATAATAATAATAATAATAATGACTGGGGGCCCAGACAGTATCTCGGCTGCCCACTAATTTCTTGTAACACCCCCATTTAAGAAGGGCGGTCCCTGAGCAAGCAACCGCTACTATACCTATAGATTTTGAATTGGAGAAAACTTTTAGGTATAGGATTTTAACAAAATTTTATGTTGGTATAAGATATGATATAGGGTCATAAAGTAGGTATAGATTATCAATTTTTCATATTATTATTATTATAGACTTTATTTTGGTCTTGTTGTTGGTGTGGTTAAAAACTTTGAATGCTAAGGATGATTTGATGACCCATAATCGTATAGTGAAACACATTTCATTCAGTACTTAATAGATAGAAAAATAGTCATTGTCATCCATACAAGATGATCCCATGTTGAAACGTATAATTTAAATGACCACGACGTAGAGGCTAAGGTAGTTGAATCAATTAGTTGTGGATACCGGAAAAATCATCCAGTCAACGTTTTGCAAAAGGGTGTTTTCATTTCGCGCATCGGGTGTAAGTTCGAAAACGTTGTATTTCAAAAGTTAATTTTGAAAAAGAGGTGTGCTTGCTTTATTTCAAAAGGTTGGATTTAACGGCTTTTAACAAGGAACGATTTTAAGAGATTCGATTAAGTCTAAAATGTTAAAAACCGTGCGACTGTAAGTGCGATCCGAGTTGCCACCAAAGTTAAAGGAATTTGGTACCTATCGATGTGTCTTAAAGCCTAAGACGCGAATCTTAGAATTTTGTGCACGTCGATACCTCTCCTTCTAAAGCTATGAAACTAAAGACGAGTTCGGGGTGAGGGTACTTTTCGAAGAAAATTCATTTGTTTTAGAAAATCTCGTTTAGAAAAGTCTATATAAGACGTAGCCACTACTGCCTAAAAAACGCTTCGATTTAATCGATATGCGGATCGACTCGCTACGTACAAACGCGAATGCAGAATAAAACGAAAGTGCAATGTAAATCGCCAGAGTCACTGGCGTTTACTGTGGGAAATCACCAGATATCTGGCAACTTAGTGGCTAAGTCGCCAGTACTCTAGCGTTTTCTAGACTGATTTAGGATTGTTTAAAACCCTCGGATTTGCATGTTTAACGTTTAACGAAAGTAGGTACAGTTAATTGTCGAATTTGTATTTGGTCGTATATGCGAGATAGTGAAGGTTTGCTTTAAATCCATTAAAAGTTGAATGTTCATTTTTCGTTTTAACGGGTCGTTTGTTTAAAGTGCAAAATTGATAGGGTTAACGAATTAGGAATTCGCGTTGTAACGCCCTTTATGAAAGGTTGTTACGATGTCAATGTTGGGGTAGGTTAATGTAACCCTTAAGGTCTAAGAATAGGTCATAGTCTTAAGGTCAAATGAAAGGGAAGCTAACTTTTCAAAGAACAAAACTTAATCAAGAGACAAAGTGTTTTATGAATTAAGGGTGTCGACACGTTGAGTTTTGTGAGAATGGAACGTTGGGTTTATTTGCTGTTTGCGTTCTAGGGTTTCTCGAATGCTGAATTCTATTTTGAGCGTCAAGGAGGGCTGGTATTTATAGGAAAAATGGACAAAAGCTAAGGAAATCGCCAGTTAACTGGCGATTTGTAACACCCTTAATTAAGGAGAACCGGTCTCGCTTAATCGAAGGTGCCACATTGTCGGGATTAAACCCAACGTGTCGTAGATCCTGTGACAACTCAATAAATAAAGAAAGAAAAGCAAAACTGACATAAAATAAGGCGATACAACGATTACAAGAAATCCTCGACCAAACCGGTCATACAACAAAACAAACTAAGTCTCAAAGCGAAATCTATAAAAAGGAAAGAAATGTGACGATCCGAAACGTCCCAAGCCCCAAACATGCATGCACTATTCAATCAAATCCTGCTCGAGCGATCGTCTTGCTCTCCACGACCTACGGGGTTGGGGTAACATACACAAAATAGAAAATAGGCAACATAGAGAAAATAAACCTAGTTAGCTTTCACATATTCATATACAGGTGTTAATTAAATAACATTAAGTAATATAGTGCATCATCATAATAAAGTACAACGGAACCAAAACGCTTCCAAGCATAAGCCAAACATCGCTCCTATTTCCCAAAACAAAATGTACAGAAATCGGCCCAACATCCAGTAGAGCCGACCGTATCTCCCTCTGATCTGACCGGATCACAAGACCAATCCAGTCGGATTCCTCCTCACATACTCACCTGCAATTTAGCTTACGTTCCGCACACCTCTACACACGAACCTGATGTACAACCAGCCCTACACCTCTGAGACTTCCTTAATCAAAACATCGATAAGTAAACCTCCTCTTACAAATCTCCCACAGCAACGAGGGAATACAAGTACTCAACAGGTTTGCAGTTTACACATTTATTCAGTGCACCTCATAATCACATTTCACTCCCAATAACAATATACAACAGCACCACAACACACAATGTAATCTCAGTCGTATACAACGCAATAACAATAAATTCGTAAATAACCTAACTCACACACACAGGCCACAAGTCATAATAATTAGTCTCTGCAACGAACAAGCAACCAACGCAAGCCAGCCTTTAGCAGCAGCACACACTCGACCGAGCCAAGCAAAGCTCGATCGAGTGCAGCACAAGCAGGTAACAGCGACATCAACAGCAGCACTATACACTTGAGGACGTTACACACAATTCAATAGAGCAATCCAGCTCAATACATAGCATATCTCAAGCAGACGCCACGAACTCCGACATTAACACAGCCGCTCAACAACTCACACGTAGCACAACAACAATGCATCGATGACGACAATAGAAATGACACGGCAAGAACCTCAGCGCACACACAACAACACACCGTAGCTATAACACATACGCAGCACTTACACAACACTCCAAACACCGCACTTATAACATCGTTTCATTCCGAGCGCAAACATAACAGCAGGCCGATTCATTCACAACATAACATGCTTATAATACACCTCAATTTCTAGCAATTAACACATAAAACCTAACACACACAAGCTAAGTAAGGGATAAGCCCTTACCTTCATGAATCGATCTCGAAACGCTCCAAAAGTCGCTCAAACTGCTCCTCAAAGACCACACGCTACAAACGACGGAATTACTATCAAATACTCAACTAATTATGTCTTATAAACTCTAATTAAGCTTAATTAAACGAATCTCAAACCGTCTCACACATAAACTCAGTTAACCTAGTCTTAAGACCGCAAATAACTCAAGCTAGAGCACTCACCTCGCTACAAAACGAGTATAGGAAGATAGAGGATGAAGAGAGGGATGCAATGGAACAAACGGGAGCGAAAACCGATGACGGACGGCGGAGAAACGGGCTGCCGAAGGTGGCGCGGTAGTGAGGGAGATATGCATGTTAGCTGATGTCTGATGAGTTTAACGTGAATGATGAGGATTAGGTAGATATTTTGAGTAAGTTATGTTTGTGTGTGATAAAATGAATGTGTGGAGTAGTTTATTCTATTTATAGTTCGAATAATAAAAGAAAAGGGTGAGGTTTGTGTGGTCAAACATGGTCAACACTCTCAAAAACATCTCACAAATAAATACTCACATCTCACACTTATAAACCGATCTCACCAAAATACTACTCTCACTCATACGAGTCCAACGAGCCCTCACACGACCCAATCCGACATCTAATACTCAAAAACCCCTAAAATACTCAAAACGTAGTCAAAATCGCACTAATATTAATTATAAACGTAAGAAATATTATAAATACTCCCCAACACTTACTAAAACTAGCGCTAGTAAAGTACGGGGTATTACAATCTTCCCCCCTTAAAAGAATTTCATCCCCAAAATTCCAACAAACAACCTTAACGAAACCAAACAAGCATAACACGAATTAATGACATATAGCAAACACAAACATATACGCACACGCGCGCGCTTCCTACCCCCTTAAAACAAAAAGTTACGTCCACGTAACTTTGCACACAAATGCTTACTACCTAGTTGAACATTACCAAATAATACCAAAATATTTAGTCACAAACAACTATTGCTACGAAAACATTACCAACGACACAATTTTACACCTTCACAATGATATCACTTACCAGAACACAATCATACTGTACCATATATTCATTTTAACCAATATATCCTCCAAAACCACCGTAATAATTCATTGAGTAAGAACATAACCAAATATATACCATGACCCATTTGTAAAAGTTCTTGCACAATTTATAACCGAGCAAGCATAATATCGTGTATCAAGTGTAAGCTTCAGTCACATAATCACATAACAATTTATTAAATACATACTCACAACCGATCCATATACCTCTATTTTCTAACATTAAGACTCGTACTCTCACATGTCCACCACCATACAATACAAACACAAGGAACATTCATAACAAGACATAATACTAAATATGACATTCAATACAACTCTTATGTAGGAAATGAAGCATAATACGTACGATAGCTATGAGCGTCCACAACACCCAAGGCACATAAGCATGGCATTCTTAACAAAAGGCATTGATCAAGCAACCACCAATACTATGACAATATAATATTACATCATCACAAGTAGTAACATGAGAGGATCTAAATCATATCTCGACAATATTTATACAAATATGACAACGTTGAAAATGTGTTACTTATTCGATCATTTACACGTACATCTTATAAGCATAAATTAACTAATAGTCACACTCGCACATTGTTCAATACCATATAGCGTAAAGACAACGCCAAGACATTCTCATATCAGACGCATGATAAACACCGATGCAACTACTAAACACAACGGTTACTCACGCTTACTATCACAACCTCATGTACCACACAACCATTACGCTTATTATCTATTAACATTGACACGCTTGCTATCATGACACTTATGCACGACGCCACGCATATATATAAACCCCAAATCACAACAGTGCAAAAACATATCATATACATAATAGACATAAGACAACATACTCAATCATGACATCCATGAACCTCACAAACAAATAGTGCACTAAAACATATATTTACCTACTTCAAGTCATGCTCAACATGTACCCAGGACTTGACAGCGTAATTTGAAACAACATAACTATCACAAATACAAGTAGTCATGCCACAGATACACGTATTAAACATCTCTTATCTCACGTATTAGACGCTCTACCATGCAAACGTCATAGAAATAGTTAACGAACAACATAAGATGGAAGCATAATTCATAACGTTAGCAGGCTAGCGCACACACCTAACATTCAAAATGTAAAAAAAATCACTTAACCACCCGTACATATCGCAACATAACCCAAATAATTCACAAGATTCCAATTCACATAAGTCATATCTCATTCATCCCATATTATGTACTATATACCACTATTATATATACCACATGCTTAATTAGTTTCACAACATAGTTAGCACATTCCCAATTAATAACTGTACTCATATTGTTATACACGAACCAAATAGCATATGCATATTTATCTATTATACTCCTGCATCAAACACAAAATTCAATCCGTCCCTAGCCACATATTCGACATATACACATGGATCCAATTAGCACATACTTCGAATTTGAACATGTAAATTGTAACACTAACGTCATTATATAATATAACATATGTATAGCATCTCAAAACACGATCCAACTTAACACAACATTCAATCACCAATCATCGACATAAATTCCACGATTTCACATGTGAAGTTCAAGCATACCAACGGAAATATATCTAGCATGGTGCATTTTAACAAATTCTCATTCATGGTAATTTAACAACACAAATAATACAATTTAATCATGCTCATTCGTATCACTAAAGATTCCAACACCACAAATAATGACACATTAACACAACAAACATGCTCAACACTCGTACGACTGCACAAAGTACTCATATATATATCTCTATCAATACCTCCATACACAACAGCATAACGGTAATGCACCACATCATGTACCCGCATATACATACATAGTTACATCATAATTAATATAGGTGAACATACAAGCAATTATCCCAAAATCTCAACAAATCACATACTTATTTCAAACTCGGCGAAACATTCCACATAATTCCTATAGTATAGCTATACAACGGAGTACAAATTCAACACTTCAACTATCACAAACATATTCGACATATCACATCAACATCGCATTCAATACATCTTCACACTTTACACATTTACCTACAACATTTCCGAAATACTACACGAATTAGCATTTCCCTCTTACATCCAAATATTCACACACGTCCAAACCACATGATTCACAATACATACTTGCAACATATGGTACATATATACGGTATAATCCTATAATAACGACCCAATAAAGGTCAAATATGCTCAAATATATTCAACATATGCAATACGTAATGATTCCTATGTATAAACTCCTATATGATAAAACAAATGCAACAACAGACTATAACATAGATATGGTTCACATCACATCTTACTCGCATATTAACATCAATCCATAATCACACATGCTAGGCGTGCCAAACAAATAAGATATAAC
>JAUEKU010100845.1:0-12934 GCA_032274805.1 Gypsophila paniculata
ACGGGTCATCTCGGGTCGGGTCGGGTTCGGGTTCGGGTCGACCTTAATCGGGTCGTATCGGGTTACGGGTCGTCATCAGGTCGGGTCGGGTCGGATTCGGGTTGCAATATTTTCGGGTTGGATCGGATCTGTTTTACTCTGGTTTTGGGTCGGATCACTCGGGTCGGGTCAGGCTTGCCAGCTCTACGTACGACTCATTTATTGAAAAGGAAAAAAATAAAAGAATTGAAGCAGTAGTCGCCCCCAAGTGCATAAGCAAAGAGTGAGCTGTGAATTGGTTCACAATTATACCGTATCTTGCAATCAAAGTCAAATATCCATAAAATTACATAAAATCATATGCTTACCAAATTCTTAATATGATTTTCAACACGCAAGGTTTTGACCTATCAAATGAGTCAGGTTGGGAAGATCTGGCCATATGGGTATGGATTATACGCGTGAATAATAATACCAATCGGGTCGAATAATTTGATGTATATCCTAATTATAGGAATTCACAGTTTACGTTTACGTCGACGCATGTCGCAATTCTATGAGTTTTAGAAAAGATTTGAACCCATGATCTTCTATATACAAATTGTTTTCTCTATCACTAAACCATTTGTAATTTTGTGTAATACGGAGTAATATTTAAGAGACAAATATAAGTTTAAGGGAAAACGAAACAAATATTCTTTTCAAATTAAAAATTTTTGCTTATAGATTAAACATGTACTCCGTATGTAATAAATGATTAATATAATTTTCGTGATTGCATATACTTGGTAAATATTTGAATTTTGTAAAGCTCAAATACTTACATTTATAATAAAAATAATTGACGTTACTAATTATATTTTTCATAACAAGTCTAAAACTACATTTTAATAATTAATATACCTATGAATTATTAAAAGTATTATTTATTATACCAAATATCAACTTAAAATAAATGTTTATATTAACTGCGAATTTTGCGCGGGATCTAAACTAGTACTCTATTAATTAATTTTTTGGTGGGTAAGTACTCTATTAATTATGTCAATATAGGTTTGGGTCTAATCAAGATTTGGTTAGACAATTTGTTCATGTCTTTTTATTTATTACCCATTTTAAAATCTTTTCAATTGCTTTTTATAGGCTTTAAATACAACTTTTTAAAATATAAAAAAATAATTACAATCGGTCATTGAATTAAACGAGATTAATGAAGTTTTGACCTCAATTAACGGCCTCATTTCAAGTTTAGATTATTTCGGATTAAGGATCAAAATTTAAGAATTTTAGGATCAAGACATAATTCACATCTAATATAGTGCACATATTATTCCACAAATTTCATTCCGATTTACTTGTATTACTTGTAAACCACATCTCTATGTTATTAGTACAAAACCAACCCATATATTCGACGTGAGAGATCCAACAAGGCACAAGGCACAAGACGATATTTATGCACAAGAATATGCAAGAAAAAAGTTCAACGAACTACAAAAGCTCAATTGATGACGCAAATGGTTTAACAAATTCCAGTAGTACAATAACGAGATCCAAAGAAAATAGTGTAAACTGTACTCTTATTAGCAGATTAATAATTTAAAATTAGTCTAATATGTACATTAACAAGACAATTAAGAGGATAATCGACAAAACTCCCCTAAATTTAATCTAAAAAATATCGTGTAACAAATTCTACTAGCTCTTTTACACTTTCCAATTGTTCAAAACATCTTGAATCAATTTGATCTAATTCCATTGTGTATGATGAAGATTCAAAACCACCATAATCGATATCGGGCCCCTCAAAACCCCATCGCCCATGGATCCAACCTAGTCGCAACCAATACGAGAAATCACATGCCACATGCAACCTCGTTTGAGACATCACGCTGCATACATTTGAACCTCCCCGGCCTCGGCCCCTTCACCTTCATAGTCCACATTAAAACCAACGTTCCAAACTAGCGACCAAGTGACACAGGAAATCACATGTCACGCGTGACCAGTTTGAAACACAAGATTTCATCGAAACCTCCTTGACCCATTCACCTTCATAATCCATCCACAATAAACTCGAACCCAATGTTCCAACCTAGTCGACGTAGTCGTGATTCAAACATTCGACTAGATTAAAACACAAGGTTGAATACTTGCATACATCTAAACCTCCTCGACCCCTTCACCTTCATAATCCGCAACAAAATCAAACCCCAATGATCCAACCTAGTCACAATCGACACGCAAAATAAATCCCATGTCACGTCGAACCAGTTCAAGTACCCATCCCCCATCCCACAATAAAACCAAATCCCTTCACATCCAACCCAAAAAATCAAAACCCGACCCAAACCTAACCCGAACGAATCCCGATCCCGAATCATTTAATGCCCAACTTGGGCAAGATAGAGGAGGAAGAGGTAGAGTACCAAGTCAACAACATCCTATGTTGAAACTTACAAAAGTCCTTAACTTTGTACCTCAACAAATGAGGCTTAAGTTTATCAACATCAGACAATTGAACAGGTTTAAGGAAGAATTCTTCAGCACCATCTTCTAAACACCTACTAATTCTAGAAGGTATGTTCTCTGATGACATTATTACAACTGGTATGTCTTTCAATTTCTCTGATTCTTTTACTTTTTTCAGTAGTTCATACCCTGTCATTCCCGGCATTGAGTAGTCTGTTATTATCATGTTGATTTTCGATATCGTGTCGGTTTCGGGTTGGGTTTTGTTTAGTCCCAGTAGTTCTAGGGCTTTGTTTGGTGAGTCTACTGCTGTCACTGCACAAGGTAATGTAGAGTTTTGGTTAGATTGTGTGAGATTGGTGAAAAGATGAAAACTTTTGAAGGAATTCATGAAATTTTGGTGAAAATACATGGAAAATTAATCAAAAGATCGAAATTTTGGAATGAATACATGAATTAGAGATGAAAATACATGCAAAATCGATCAAAAGATGAAAACTTTGGAACAAATTCATGAAAATACATGCAAACTCAATCGAAAAATTAAAACTTTGGGACAATTTCATGAATTAGAGGTACTCATATGCAAAAGTATAAAAAAGATTAAAACTTTGAAACAAATACATGAATTATAAGTGAAAATACATGCATAATGAACAAAAAATCAAAATTGTAGAAAAAAATCATGAATTATAAATAAAATAACATGCAATATGAACAGAAAGATCAAAACTTTGGAACAGATACCCAATTTAGAAATAAAAATACATACAAAAAAAAACAAAAAAGATCAAAACTTTAGAGCATATTCTTGAATTAAAGGCAAAAACACATGCAAAATGAACAAAAAGATCAAAACTTTAGAATAAATACGTATTAAAAGTGAAAATACCTTGAAAAGATGAAGTCTTTAGTAATTTTTCAATGAGTTTTCTATCAATTACACTATCATCAACAGCAAGAACATGAAATTGGGTATCCATTTTAATTTTTATTAAAAAAAATGAAAAAAATGGAGAAATTTGGAAATTTAGCAAGTTAAAAAATGTAGAGGAAATGGGAGAAGAGTAGGTATTTATTTGGACAAAATGAGGTGGAAAAAGGAAACGTTTTTTTTTGGGAAAGAGGATCTTGAAGATCTGTTTTGTCTGATTTTTTAAATATTTTGTGGGGTACTATCTTTGATTTCATTTACTTTATTTATTGTGCTTTGATTTGGAGTGCAAGTCTTCTCTTTTTCTTATGGATTTACTTGTAATTATTTTTATTTGATTTGAAAATTTTTGATTTGGGTGGATTTCATTGACTCTTCTTGAAGGAGATTGGATGTTTACTGTTTAGGATAGAGGATTCTCAATTGATGGTGTGTATAACTTTGATTTGGCTTGGGTGATAATGAATTGGATTTTGATCCGGATTGATTTCATTTGTTTTAAATAAAATGTATTTATTGAGAGTCAAAATATTTAAAAACTTAAGTTAGAAAAAAAAATTGATTATTTCATGTAGTTGCGGTCGGATTTAAACAAATATTGTCAACTTATTTTGAATCAGTTTTTTTTTGGTTTGGGTTAAATTGGTTTGGATTCAATACAGTTGTTCAAATTATTTTGAATCAGTTCTCTTCTAGTCTGAATTTGAACTAATTTGATCTAGGCTAAAAGATAACCGATTCAAAATAATTTGTCAATATTTGCTCAAATCCGACCACAACCATATGAAATAATCAATTTTTTTTTTTTCTAAATTAAGTTTAAAGGTTTTGATTCTCAATAAATACATTTTTTATTTGTCTTTGTTCAATGATATAGTGAAAAGTTTACTGACAAAATTACTTTAAAGGCTTAGTAATTTTATAGAAGATAAGTATGAGACATATTAATGAGATTAAAAAAAAAAAAAATCAAAAGTAGATGTCTAATAAATTAAGTATAAGTGGATCGATTAAACTATCCTCGATTCAAACTAGACCATGAGAATTTTTTAAGTTTGTGCACGTGGTATCCAATTTCATGTTTTCAATTCAAACTAGCCAAACCTCAGGGGTACCACGTGAATTTTCCGTTAATTTATTTCACTCTTTGGTAGTATTTATTATATTTTATGAATTTTAAAATCATACACCTACAATTTCACTCATAAGGCCTCATAGAGTTTTGCAACAATTTTTAGAAAGTGAAAAATATGTTAATTTTAAAATAGAAGGGCTCACCTTAAAAATACAAATAATAAAAATTAAAATTTAACGGAATATGATTTTTTAAAAAAGTTAGTGTGTCTCTTTAGATGAATTAAACTTCCTCTCACCTAACTCTTACTTCCTTCAAAAAATAATGTGGATCATATATATACAAGTAAAAATCAAATTGAGATTGTCAATTCCAAAAAATTAATTAAATAGCATGTTTTCAAAAAGTTATAACACAAATATAGCATATTAAATTTTTTAATATGTAATCATCAAACTTAAATTTAGTTTACACACTATCTTTTTATTGTTATATTTTCTTGACATCTAATAAAAGGTAATGATTTTTATCATCAAAAACCCGAGTGAATTTAAGTTATAAAATGAATATAGCATATTTAATAAAATTAAAATTAATATCTATGGCATATTAATTTTTCTATATTTTAGTCATCAAACTTAATTTTACCCATTATCCTCAAATTTTTAATGCTATATTGTTTTGACATCTAATAAAAAGTAGCGATTTTATCATAAAAAAACCCGAGTGAAGAGTTTTACATATTGATGGATAAAATTAATTCATTGTGATTTTATACAAAGAATCAAATGTATATTATTTATATGAATGTGTTGTAAATATATGTGTTTGAAAATATATATACTCACCACAAAATGTACTTCATACAACTACAAATCCTCTGTAGATAGTCCACATTATTAATCTATCAAAAAAATATAAATCTCATAAAAGAGTTTAACTTGCTCATCATCTTCTCGTGAGTTTGGTTGAAAACCGCTAATCAGAAAGTCCATCAACAAACATATTCACAATATCTCTCGTATAATATAAATGTATTTTATGAATCAAATTATATGAGCAAACAACTAACTGAGAAACAAATAATCAAATAAATATTATACAAAAATCGATCTTATCTTAACAATCATGCATTCATGCCTCACTTTTGCGCCTTTACAATTTGCAATGACCTTGTAGTCCTGTACGCATATCAAAAAAAATAATTAAATTGTTCAATATTATAAAGTTTATAAATTTGAAAGAGAAATGAAAAATATATATAAATAAAGAACTATGTATGTTTGAAATGATAAAAGTTATAACATATTTGATGTGTGACTTTTGAAATTTCATAACTTAAAAAATTTTAAAATTTAAGACATTAATGTTATGAATTAATATATTATGTCTTTTAGTTTTCTTATTTTTAATTTTTCTAATTTAAGGTGATAGAGTTAAAAACACATGCAAATATTACTGTATAACTCAATCCCATGTAGAAAAATATAGAGCATAAAAAATTGACGTGACACTCTATAACCAATCAACAACATCAAACTTGATTTTTAATTAGAAATTTTAAAAAGAATGTGACGATTTATTACGGATACTTAAAAATTTTTTAACGTATTACAAATTAAAAAATGTTTTTCTTAAAAAATTTCATTTTTTTATCCATTTATAATTTGAACTTAGTATTTTGACATATAACTTAATAAAATGCTATATTTTGGCAAAAGGATGATTATGGTGCATTGGCTTGCCATTTTACACCCACACTAATGACATTAATTTTTCGTCAAATTTATTCAGTTTTAAATTAATTTAAAATATAAATTAAATATTGAAAGATAAATAAAATTTGAGAATATTTGTTGCAAATTTTCCTAAAATTTCTATAAATTTAAAATTATTTTTATATTTTAATTGAAATAAACTGTAAAAATTAGTGAGATGACGTTAACCATTATACATATAAATTCATCAAATTGAAAGTTATGAAGAAAAATTAAATGGGTCAATGAAAGGGCACCATTATTGATGATTTTCAATAATTTTCATTTTAATGTTATTTTTGTGATTAATAACATGTTGACACATGGTTTTATAAAATGTTAGATTTTCGCAAATGAAGGCTTGTAGTGCATTTGACTTACTTTTTAATATATGATTAGGGATCTTTTATAGTAGTGTATATTAGAACTAAATCCGTGAATATTATCTTATATACTACCTTGCATCCATTTAAAGGTTACATTGATTTTTTTGACACTATCATGTGTGTAGAAAATCATGAGTATTCCGTAAAATATATGAGATAATATAGGAATGTGGTACCTTGTTTGATTTGTATAATACACAAGTACAACAAGAATATCATATTTTTATAATTTTTTATACTATGTAGCTAAACATATTCGAGTTGCATAATGTGTCTCGACAAGTGTGAAAAGTTAACTATAACCTTTGGAATGAATGAGAGGGAGTATATTTCTTTTTCAAATTAACCACCTTTCAAATTCTTTATAAAAAAATACTCCCTATATTCCAATCATTTGTTTACCTAATTTAATTTGGGGTGTTTCAATAATGTGTTTACCTTTCCTTTTTTGGTATCTTTTGTTACACTAAATTACCAACTTACACTATCCCTTTTCTCTTTCTCCAATTGTGGTGTATTAGTAGCCTAACGCTACAGATGTAACTCCCATCCAAACCACTGGATCCAAGTGATTTAATCACATTTGTCGAGCCACGTTTACAACATCATTATCTTTAGTTACACATTGTTAAAAATTACAAAAATTTGTTATTATTATTTTACTCATAAAAACGAATAAAACAAGATCACACATGACTACATTTTTTCTTATAGATTACGAGATATATTGAAAATTATCCACCTCCACGAATAGTGCCCAGAAAACAAATGGGACCATTGGTTTGGATGAGAGGGGGTAAAATTTTCTTGATTTGTGTGTCACAATAAAAGATAAATGAATGTCCAGAACAGTGAGAGTAATTGATAGGGCCTTTTCTTTAAATTCGGGTCCTTAAGTGGAATTCTGTGAGAATACTTTTTTTGACCATTTTTCCCCTCCGGTATATATACCCATATTCATTTACTTCATTCAGTTATCTCCTTCCCTAATTTCGTTATCTCACCAAACTCCAACCAACAAACCCCAAAAATAAGCTTTTGAAAATGTATTTCTTTTCTTTGTAGCTAATTTGGTAGTATAATTATTGTTCTAATTTTAGTGTGGTACTCTAATTTCACAGTAGTTAATTTTGTTTACAATGAGTTCGTAATTTGATTTTGTAAGGTTTCTTTTTCTCCTTAATTCGCATGGTACTGTTAATGGAGTATTCTTTGTTGAATATTTTTGATTTTTTGTTGCATATTTTTGTCGATGATATTAAAATCAGGAATAAAAAATCTTCTCTCGGAATTATCCAGAGTCCAAGACTTCAAAGGTGATACCACAATAACATTTGTTGGGACTATCACAATTGCTCTGTCAGCTATGATGCATTCATGAAAACAAACAAAGATGAATGATTGGAATCCAGGGGTTGTTTATGTCGGGGAAGATTTAAAGAAGTGCAGGAATAAAGAATAAAAGTAGTGAAACTGTATTTATTTCCATGCATATCATACAATGCCTGCTTTCAATTATTGTTGATTAGTATTTATATTCACCTTGATATAAACATGATCAGAAGAGTATTTGGTTACTCTCGACAAACTATTGACGACCCCACCTGTCATGTGGAGATAGTTACAGCTTCCTATTGAGGCTTATAACAACTACCTCAACCTTGCTCAATGCTATTTCCATTCTCAAGAAGGTTGAAGGGACTATCCTTAGTGGAGCAGGTTCTCGGAGGCCACACAGTAGGGCCCTAGAGACTAGATGTGTCCTCACCCTCAGTCATTCCTTCACAAGAAGGATAACCAATTTAAGCCCGAGCGCCAACATCTTGTCTCTGCTCAGCGTTCTCTTCCTTTATGCCCATACAGACAAGCCATGTCCTTTAACTGTCTTTTAGGGCCATGAACGCCTCAATCCTCTTGTTAAACCTAAAGTCGTACAAGTTAGGTTCCCAAATCAAAACTAGAAGATAACAAATGTAATTAGAACCAACAGAGACAACATGCATGACAGGACAACAAAGAAATTGTTTTTCCTACTCCCTTTCAAGAATATTTAGGAGACTAAAAATCAGACTTACAGATTGAGCCCTAATAAACATATAGTAGCTCAGCTAACCTTAGTCGTCTCTAGAATCAAGGTGATTGATCAGATGTGATATGTTATCCCTCAGCCTCTAGAGAACCCTACTCTGTTGTGGTTACTTACGTGGTAACATTTCTTGAAATCTGTCATCCTAAACTTCAACTTTTGTTTCGCACACAAAGCCCCAATGGAATGCACTATCCTCCACACTAATGGCGTAATCTAACATGCAAAGACTTGGACATTCCTCAAGAAGGAAGTCATCAATGGGGAGAAGGGAAAAGTAGCTCCAGCCTTGAATGTTGCCTCATAGATAGATAACCGACTAGACACAACCCAGTTAACTCTCAAAACGTTATTAGGAAACCAAACCTCACTCGACTATAATCTGACCCTCAACCTTAAGACATGCATCGATGTCAGCTTCTAACATGTTAGGATGGACATTAGCTTCTGGAATGACATTAGTAGCCTAGATGAGATATCCATTGTAGTTAAATTTAGATTGATGATGTCGGTAAGTTTGTTGAGCCATAATATAAAGAATAATGATAACTTAGGGTTTTTAATGATTAGTGAATTCAGAGAAGCTTATATGTACACGTAATACTGAAGACTTTGATTCCAAATCAAATATTAAGCGTCATCATAATTTGCATATATGAATAGTAAAAGCTGACACGAAATAGTAGTTCAGCCGCCTAAATTCATTACTCAGTCTCCACTTACATTGCAATTTTCTAGGGCATAAAAAACCCAATTACTTCCAGCAGGATACAACGCTTAACTTCTCATTTATGTTGGCGTGACCCAACTAGTTAAGAAAATAAGGGGCAAATGTTGGGCCTAAAATATACGCACAACGCAATATACAAACGACATGTAGGATTAGAATTGATCATCCAATTACAAAGAAATCATTAATGTCAAATGAAGAAAGGACAACCTTTCAAGACAAGATCACTACAGCATAAAGATAGTTGAAAGACTTGGCCAAAAACTAAGCTAAAAGATAGGAGTAAGCTCCTAAAATTTAGAAGTGATGATATATGGTAGCAGTTAGGAGATAATGTTTGCCCAACCAGGATTCCACAATAACTATCAGAGAAAAAGGTTGGAAACCTAAGTCAACTATAGTTGTTGGGTACAGCGGAAGAAGGATAAAGTGCATGAGAGGAACGTTGAAGGATTTCTTGTATATAAAATAAGGATAATCGTCTGTACGACATGATCACTCACTCATTATCAACTCAAAAAATACTCCTCCTTCGCTTGGTGCCCGAGGTTTTTTCCACATGTCCAAGAGTTTTCCACGTAAAAATAGTTATGTTATTTATCGTTGTTACTCTTTTAGTTACTCTTTTTATTCACAACTTTACTTATATCATTAAGTCCTACTCCGACGAAACTGAAAGTATTGAAGGATATTACTAGTTGACCTACGATCCATAAACCTATCTTAACTCGTACCAAAACAGTGTTCATGTGAGAAAAAGTAGGTTAATAAAGTTGTTGTATTAAAGAAAATGTGAACCTCTACTAATGCTCACTTGAGCAATACTTGAGGAAAAAAATGAGAAATGAAAACAAATGAACAAAATTTTGTTAACGGACGTCTTTAATTTCACATAGAAAATTGGAAAAAACTCTCTACTAAAGGTTCCCTTTGTTTCTTACCGAAATTGTGGCAGGGTAGTGATATAAGTTTCCATCAACCAAAGTCGTACTCAACCATGAGTATTTAGGTCCATTCGCCAAAAAATAAAAACGATTAAAATAATGCATCTGTGATGGCTGTATAGAGGTTCATCGAAGTTGAAGAAGCGTCAAAACAAAGGATATTTAATTTTATATTTTACTTTTAAGAACTCATCTACCTCAAACATCAAACAAAATGACAAAATTAAGTGATGGTTTCGTATAATCATCATCCACCTAAAATTGTAGTAAGGTTGGACAAAAATTTTAAATCTTTAACTATGACAGATGACCTGAGAACCAGTATCGCTTCAATCTTATGAGCACTTTAAAAGTTAGAACCATCCCACCTATCTGAAAAGGCGAGAAGAGGCCATTAAAGACGTTGAACCAAGTAAGATCTTCAAAACCATCAGATGAGAATAAGTACTCTTTGACTAATTTTATAAACTATTGAAAATAAAAGGATAATGTTTTATTTACACTTTTATCATGTAAGTTTGTGTTACATGTTTCTTGTTCTTAGCGTCTTAGAAAGGAAGAGCTCCCTTTTTTTTTTTGGTATGACATTATTTTCATGTTGTCGGGCCTAAATTAATTATATAAACCAATATCGCCATTGCTTATTTAATTCCAAAAATTCTACAAAATAAAAAATAGTTTGGGAATATTTCTATTCGGGCGCGTAGGTTATCATAAAGAAAGAGGCGACATGTTTTAATCTTAGTAATTTCGACGACGTAGTTGATCCCAACATCCTCTAGAAATGCTTTTCGTTGGCGTGCCTGATTTAAGGGGACTAACTTTTTAATTAACCAGTTTTTAAATTTATTTTAATTATCTTGTTAGTGTATGTTTGGTGTGTTAATATGATTATTGTGAGCATGTTTAATCTTTTATGCATAATTAAAAATTATGCTAGTTTAATTATTTCATGTTTAATTAAATGAAAAATCATCAAATGAATTATCATGCCTATTGAATGACACTTTTTATACTAACACTTTAGACTAAAGTTTTCACTTTAAATCTTTGTGCAAAATTATATTTAATATTCATATGCAAAGGTCATGCTGATTACGTTGAGTTATGTTTATATGATAAACTATGGATAACGAGAGAAAGACCCACTTCACGATTTGCTAAGAGAATAAGTTCGTACTCGCGCGATGGATTAAATTCGAAAAAGTGGAATTTTGAAAAGTTAATTTTGAAAGAGGTGCACTTGCTTTGTTTCAAAAGTTTTGGATTTAACGACTTTAGAAAAAAGATAATTTTGAAAAGTTCAATTAC
Source organism: Gypsophila paniculata (assembly GCA_032274805.1). Classification (NCBI taxonomy): domain Eukaryota; kingdom Viridiplantae; phylum Streptophyta; class Magnoliopsida; order Caryophyllales; family Caryophyllaceae; genus Gypsophila; species Gypsophila paniculata. The sequence continues at coordinate 11,675 of JAUEKU010100845.1, forward strand.
GACTCAAATAACAACCTTAAAATCGATTTTGCAAATTTATAAATGCTAATAGAGTCGCCACCAAATTTGAAGGAATTTGGTACCTATCAACGTCTCTTAATTCCTAATACACAAATACTTAGAAATTAGGGCACGTCGATACCCCTCCATCTAAGGCTTTGTAACTAAAGACGGGTTCGGAATGAGGGTACTTTTTGAAAGATAATCATTTATGTTTGAAAATCTAATTTAGAAACGTCTACGTAAAACGTAGCCACTACTGACTTAAAAACGATTTGTTTTAATCAATGTTCGAATTAACTCGTTACTTACAGACGCGAAAATAGATGAAAACAACAGTACGATGTAATTCGCCAGAGCCTCACATGTTTAATAAAGGAATTCGTTAGATAACTTGCATTTATGAACGAAATCGCCAGGCTTCTTGCATTTTCCAGACTCGTCCAGAAAGTGTTAAAACCTTTAGATCCGCATGTTTAACGAATTTAACAAATGTCGGTTAAGTTAATGTCGAATTCATGTTTAGTCGTCTTAAATCGATATGTCGAGAGTTTGCTCTAGTTTCATTAAAGTTGAATGTTCATAATTCATTTTAAGGGGTCGTTGTTTAGGTGCGATGTTGACGGGATCAATAGATTAGGAATCCGCGTTGTGACGCTTTTTATGAAAAGTTGTCACGATGTCAACATCTGGATGGCTTAGAGTAACCCAAATAGTCTAAGACAAAGGCATAGCCTTAGGAGAAGAAAAACTACCTTCAAAATATTAAAAAATAAACAAACTGTTTTGTGTTTCTCAGAGAGTTTTTATGAGTGTTATGTATTGCTGCGGTTAGGTTTTTGGAGAGAGATAAATTGTGTTTGAACGTCTGGTGGGAGCCTCGTATTTATAGGCAAAAATTAGAGAAATCCTGGAAATCGCAAGATATTCTTGGCGATTTGAGCCGAAAACGCCAGTCATCTGGCGATTTTTTGGTCTCGGCCAAAATTTTGTTGCGCGTGGATTCTATCCTTTTATTCGCACGAATGAGATAAAACGAAATTATCTCATGTGTTAGGAAAATGCATGCGAGGGTTTTAGGGTTTTTATTTTTTTGTGAATATTTTGTGGGTTTATATGGGCTTAATTTGCTCGGGCTCGGATTGTAGGCCCCGGGCCGAATTTTCGACAAATGCTATTTTTGTGATAGACGTTGTACTAAGCTGAAAAATAAACTTAGTTTTTGTGTTTTAAGTACCGAAAGTTGGTTTTCTAGTCAAC
>JAUEKU010100956.1:0-12931 GCA_032274805.1 Gypsophila paniculata
TGAAAAATCACATGTATATATATATTCTATCACCAACTTTACGAAATTACAACTCCACTAGATTCTTACCCATGCTTTTTAGATATTCGAGTTGGATTGGCTGAAATAAGAGCATAACTGCATTGGTGAAAGCTCAAGTGAACCAAACTAATCTGAACTAAATTGAATTGGAATTACGTGCCAAAAAAATTGCCCTTAGTTACATTATGCTTTGTCATAGAACATGTCGCATTTAATTCTGTTGATTTATGTTAGAGCATAAAATCCATCTTAGAATTGTGACCATCAATTGAAATTTTTGGTTGAGTTGTTTTCTTGACATGGTATTAGAGCCATTTGACCAAAGGTCACGGGTTCGGATCTCATCTGTTAACGCATAATTATCAGTCTAAGAGACCAAATTTACATGTTTAGCTTGCAGATTCCTTAAATTGAAAGAAGAGCGTACTTTCGATTCTGATCAGCACATAGAACTTCATGTGACACAGGTCCCTGTAAACTAATGAATTTTGAGTTATTGCGATAGACAGACGACTATGGCCTGGTTCAGAATCGGGTTCAGAGTCACAAAGTTTGCTTGTAGTGGTAGGAGAACTCTATGTATCGGTTGCTCCTATACGACAAAAACAAGTATTATTACTCCACAAAATCGCTTCTTCACGACAAAGGCACAAACGTCTCCCAGAATTCCGCGCCCTGTACCCTTATCTAGGCTCACAGATAGTTTCTTGAACGGGACTAGCAGTGCGTACTTAGAAGAACTCCAACGGGCTTGGGAAACTGACCCGAATAGCGTGGATGAATCGTGGGACGTTTTCTTTCGGAGTTTTGTTGGAGAAGCCCCGAAAGTAGGTGTCTCGGGTCAAACTGTACAGGAGAGCATGAAACTTTTGCTGCTTGTAAGAGCTTATCAGGTAAACGGGCACCTGAAAGCCAGACTCGACCCACTAGGTGTGGACCAGAGACGGTTTCCTGAGGTATTGACTGCGGGTTTCTATGGTTTCAGTGAGTCAGATCTCGACAGAGAGTTCTTCATTGGTGTGTGGAATATGTCGGGGTTTCTGTCAGAAAATAGGCCTGTGCAAACTCTGAGGAGTATTCTCGACCGCCTTGAACAAACTTACTGTGGGAGCATTGGTTACGAATACATGCATATATCTGACAGCGACAAGTGTAACTGGTTAAGAGACAGGATTGAAACTCTAATACCGATTGAATACAGCAAAGAACGGAGCAAAGTAATGCTTGATAGGCTAGCTTGGAGCACACAGTTCGAGAATTTCTTGGCACAGAAGTGGTCGACTGCAAGAAGGTTTGGCTTGGAAGGTTGTGAATCCCTTATTCCGGGCATGAAAGAATTGATTGACTGTTCAGCTGACCTTGGGGTCGAAAGCATAGTTGTGGGAATGGCTCATAGGGGAAGACTAAACGTGTTGAGTAATGTTCTTCGGAAGCCACTTCGTCAGATTTTTTGTGAGTTCAGTAGCGGTACAAAGCCTATACTTGAAAATGAGCCTTACATTGGTACTGGGGACGTCAAGTATCATTTAGGAACGTCTTGTGACAGACCGACTTTAACCGGGAAAAGGATACACCTATCTTTAGTTGCAAACCCTAGTCATTTAGAAGCAGTGGATCCTGTTGTTGTCGGAAAGACAAGGGCTAAGCAATTCTATTCTGACGATATGAACAGAACGAGAAATATGGCCATCTTGGTTCACGGGGATGGTAGCTTTGCTGGTCAAGGGGTCGTCTACGAGACACTCCACTTGAGTGCTCTTCCGAGCTACACGACAGGTGGGACGATACATATTGTGATTAATAATCAAGTGGCCTTCACTACTGATCCGAAATCAGGAAGGTCGTCTGAATACTGCACTGATGTTGGTAAAGCATTGAATGCCCCTATTTTTCATGTGAACGGGGATGACTTGGAGGCTGTGGTTCATGTCTGTGAACTTGCAGCGGACTGGCGCCAGACGTTCCATTCTGATGTTGTGATTGATATTGTCTGCTACCGGAGGTTTGGACACAATGAAATTGATGATCCGTCCTTCACACAACCCGTAACGAGCAAGGTAATTCTCTTTATCTCTAATTTTCTACCGTCGAATCCCTCTATCCAAATAAGTTGTAAGTTTCATTTAACTGGCTTAGAAGTGACGCACTGTCCGTCAATAACAGGCAGATTAAAAGTTTTCCTGCCTTATTTCCGGAGAATGTAAGAATAACCACTCGAGATAATACAAAAACAAGAACCAAAGAGTTTCAGATATAAGAAGCATATTTTCCTCATCTGAGTTTCTCATTGCAGGCCATACGTAGCCATCCCCCGGTTCTAGAGATCTACAAAAACAAGCTTCTAAAATCAGGGAAGGTATCCAAAGACGACATTGATGAGATCCAGAAGAAAGTCCACAGGATTCTCATTGAGGAATTTGAAGCAAGCAAAAGCTACGTACCTCACAATTTAGACTGGCTCGAAGCAAATTGGGCGGGACTCAAGTCACCCGATCAGCCCGCTCAGATTCAGGACACTGGGTATACTCTCTGACCCAATGTTAGTATTGACGTAGTTGGACATAAAGGGGGGAATAAATTTCCACTGTTTGGAGAGCAAGTTGGGCTGGAGGGATATGGAAAGAAAAAGAAATGACGGGATTTGGAGAAACGCCTTTGTTCCATTTCCTTCCGTCCTCTGCCCTCCTTACCGTCCTCCCTTCTAGCTTCTAATATCGTATCTATACAATGCCTATGAATACAATCATACAGCATGAAAGTTAAACAGTTTGTTGCTTTGATATGTATATTTGATCTGCAGAATCAATTCAGATGTACTCAGAACAGTAGGGAAGGCCATGTTGACACTTCCTGAAGACCTCAAAGCTCACAGAGTTGTAAAGAAGATATACGATCAACGTCGTCAGATGATTGAAACCGGTCAAGGTATGGACTGGGCTCTCGCTGAGGCACTGGCGTTTGGTAGTTTACTCGTGGAAGGGTTTCATGTACGCTTTACTGGTCAAGATGTTGAGAGAGGAACGTTTAGTCATAGGCATGCTGTAGTCATTGATCAGGACACTGAGGACCGATATTATCCTCTGAAACATGTCCTGGATAACCAAAGAGCTGAGATGTTCACTATTAGCAACAGGTCTGCTTCCTATGTCTTTCCATTATCACCTACTCCCTTTGGTTCTTCCATTTCTTTACGTTTGTCGAAAATTCCCTCACAAGAAAGGTCAAATGTGAAGAAATGGATGGATCAATAAGCCAGGGCTTGTTATGCTCACAACTTTCATGTGGATTGTCATTACTATTTTCGATAGTACGAAAACTTACCCCCTGATATCGAAAAAAGTCCTAAATTCTTGTTGTTTTATCAACACAATAATGCTTAACAAACTAAGTTCGGTTGGAGGTAAATGGAGGGATCGATTTTCCTCCCTACAGGCCAAATTATACTCTTTCCAACATAAGCGTGGTCTGGAAGGAAACATAAGATCAGGCTGAAAGGCGTAAATCTAATCCCTAATGAAGCATTCTATCTATACCGAGCTCCCTCATCAGTGCATTGAACATTCTCTCTTACAGCCCCCTTTCAGAATATGGAGTTCTGGGATTTGAATTAGGCTATTCCATGGAAAATCCGAACTCGTTAGTCCTCTGGGAAGCTCAATTTGGAGACTTTGCCAATGGGGCTCAGGTAATATTTGATCAGTTTCTAAGCAGTGGGGAGGCGAAATGGCTACGTCAAACTGGTCTCGTTGCACTGCTACCACATGGCTATGATGGTCAGGGGCCTGAACATTCAAGTGCTCGGTTAGAACGCTTCCTTCAGGTAATTACTTTTTGACTCAATGCTACTAGAAGTATCAAATGATAAACCTGGCTAACCCGTTTCTTTAGGGTCATGAACTTATATGACTATTGGACAGGTCAAGATGAATCGGTTGTTCCCCGATTTTGTTAGATGTAGCTGAGCAAATAACCAATCAATTTCAAACATTGTTGTTTACAGATGTGCAATGATAATCCACATGAAATCCCGACTGATACGATGAAGCAGATCCAAGAAAGTAACTGGCAGGTTGTGAACATAACAACTCATGCTAACTATTTTCACGTCTTGAGACGTCAGGTAAGTTCAGCCAAAAAAACGATGTCTGATCTTTGCTAGACAGTTGTAACTCTCAAGGGTCTTCATGTGTGCTGTGTGACTACTCAGGTACACAGAGACTTCCGAAAGCCTCTCATCGTGATGTCACCTAAGAACTTGCTTCGTCACAAGGACTGCAAATCAGATCTTTCCGAGTTTGATGACATCCATCAAAACAAATTCAAGCCTCTCCTCGGGGACCACAGCCATCATTCAGATGTTGAACACAGTGTTAGACGTCTGGTTTTTTGCTCTGGGAAGGTACCGTATGTTCCATTCGAAATCTGTTATTTTCCATTCTTATTGACAGTTGCGTTTTATGATGATCATGCTTAATCAGTAACCTCTCTTTTACCCCAGAACTTATGTCTGACGATTTGCAGGTTTACTATGAGCTCGACGAGGAGAGGAAGAAAGCTAGCAGTAGTGATGTAGCCATATGCAGGGTTGAACAAATATGCCCCTTTCCTTATGACCTTATTCAGCAAGAATTAAACCGATATCCGAGTAAGCAACTTATATATCTAGTTCTCCTTACAAGTTCTGATAGTACAGACACTTAATTTGGTTTTTATTCATTTACGCGTTTTTCTTGTGACTATTTAAGATGCTGAGATTGTTTGGTGCCAAGAAGAGCCGATGAACATGGGTGCGTACCACTACATTGCACCGCGGCTTCGTACAGCAATGAAAGCTCTAAGGAGGGGAAATATGGAGGACATAAAGTATGTTGGTCGGCCACCTTCGGCTGCCACAGCCACCGGCTTCTACCAGGTTCATGTCAAAGAACAGACTGAGCTCGTGAAGACGGCATTACAACAGCACCCAATTCACTTCCCCTGGTAACTCCTGTATATAAGATAGTCGGAAAGAATGTACAATTGAATAAACAGATTGGTCCTTGGTCCTTCCCAATTACAGTCGACCTTACAAACGTGTCACTGGATTTGGGGTCAGCCTTTTCAGGTGCTATTGTTTGTGTCGGGTCGTTTAGGGTCAATGGTTATAACTCTGGTCATTTCAAGTACGAGTCAATGAGGGTTGAATTCATTTTATATCAAGCAAACACGACGTTCATGAACATGAGTTCTGGTGTCATCTTATAATCTAATACGGAATACTCTGTAATAATTTGCCGCGGTCTAAAGGCTCTGCGTACTGTGGCTAGTCGAGATAGGTTGACTGCGCGACCATTGCCATAAAAATCAATTGCAGCGTTTAGTATTGGACGACTCATAATTAATGTCACGGACAGAATTGCATCGACTTGCTACTCTCTTGGTCTCAAATTTTTGTTTACCTTTCTATTTTGAGAATGGAGCTAAATAGTTCGTCTTTTTTGCATTAAAATATAATTTGATCCATAAGACCAACTAACGCAAAAGTCCATGAACATAAATTCGAGATAACGATATATGAGAATAAGACACTTAGGAGTCCTAAGAAACGCATAACCTTAATGTACTAGATATTTTTACATCTCTCAGTATATAGAGATTCGATGTACGTTACCTTACCCGTGTGTAAATATCGAATGAAACAGAACTCGACATAGTTAGATAATTTTCTCATTTCCTCTCGAACTACGAGTATAATGTACTTTTGTTGGAAAAGAAATATGTGCCCCAAACACTTGTGTTACAATGATGAGAAAGACGTTCGTGGAATAATTATCGATGACTAACGATGTTGCCTTACCAAATGAAATAGCCAACCTATAAATTATACAGTACTAATACACATCAACACTACGATATAGCCTGAAAATCAAAAACACTTGGATACTTACGTAATATAATTAGGACTTACACCAAACTTAACTGAAAACGTTTTAGAAAATAGTTTATCTTTTGCGAGACAGTGGTACGTAGTCATTATATAATTCTATTTTACAATCCAATCGTGAATTGTGAAATATTTGTTTGTTTGTTTATTGATTTATTTATGAGTATTCTTTTTTTTTTTTTTTTTGGGCAACAAGTATTCTTTTTATAAATATGTGATTCGTTTCATAAAAGATTAATAAGACTATGGGAAGTGAGGAGGCCGACTTTGCCTAATTAATACTCCGTAATTTAATTTGAATGATAATTAGGATCGAATTTATTTTTATGTAAAGAAAACTGTCAGCTCATTTCCAAAAGAAGATTAAAAACAATTACAAGTGACGGAATAAACAAGAGGGCAATTAAGAAGGTAAGTTAAAAGTAAAAAACAAAAAAATAAAAATAAAAAGTGGTTATTAAAAGTAGTAAATGATCACTTGAGAAAAGTAGTACTGTCATTGATAAAATGGTTACGAAGAATATAAAGATAGATGAGTATTAAATTACGCCCCTCTCATTTCTACCCTCTCATATTCCCTCACTCCCAAATCTTCTAAGTAATCTCATTTACTCCAACAAATACATTCAAATATTACCCAACATTGCCGGCCACACAGGCTTGTGAATACCAAGCTTTACCAACTGCTTACAGTGTTGGACTTTTCAGAATGTTTTGGTGCTCATCAATTATGCTTGCTTGCTTCACTTTAAAATTTGATTTTTCCAACTATTACAGGGCAAGGGTTCAGTGAGACTTAAAACCCGACCACCGACGATGACCCTACTTACTCGCTGGAAACAACCCCTTAATGGCCAGTGATAACCACCTTCACAGCCGACAATAACAACCACGACATGGAAAAGTAAAACTAAAAAAAAACACAAATAATTTACATAAATTCATAAAACAACGATTGATAATTACATCTTGCATCATAGAGTCATCAAATAAGTCCATATCGTCTTCCACGTTGAGAATTGGTTAAGACTAGTTTTGACAATTTAGTTTAGTTTAAGTAAAAAGAAGGAAAAATGAATTAGGTTAAATTGTAAAAAGGATATGAAATGGAAAAATTATAAAAATTTGTATACGGCGGAGTAAAATCTGTATAAGAAAGAGTAATTAGAAATTGTTTTAAATTATATAAAGAGTATTTTAATATATGAATGTTAAAAGGACAAGTTCATCTATACACACATTTTATTATATTATTATAATTGACAACTATATAAGGAACAATGATGTCATGAAAACACCTATAAAAACAAATACTCCGTAGATAACAATGTACCGAGACAAAGGGAATACAGCTAATATAAAGATGGTTGTTACAAAATATGAATGAATTGATCGTTATAAAACCGTCTCATACAAAATAACGGAAGTATTGTATTAAGATACACAAGGAAATGCCGTAAGACACTCCAATCTTCATAGTGATACCCGTTTTCCTAATCAGGAAAACGTGCATTCGTATTTCTAAATTGCTGATTACAAGATTTGTTTTGTTTATCTTAGAAAAATATGCCCAAAATTCAACTAAACTTACATTTATTAACATACAAAATATACTACAAATTCCACATTTCTTAGCACAAAAAATAAAAATTAAAAAAGTTTGTTAGTAGTGGGGTGACTCAAATCCCTCTATACATATGAATCTTGAATTCAATTCACTTATCATTTAAGAATATTTATTATTTTAATTTTACTAACAAAATTCTAACATAAGAAGTTTACTTTTATTTGTTATGTAACATTTGTTGTTTATGTGTGCTTTCAGTTAGAATGAGTGGAATTTCGAGGCTATCGCTGATAAGCTTGAAAGCCGTGTGATAATTTGTTTAAATTTCCATTTAGAATTAAACGGAGTTGTAAAATTTTTCTATATATATATATGATTTTTTTTTATGGTAAATGTCTCATTATTTATACGCATACAAAGCATAGTATAAATTAAAGTGCTAGCGAAAATGAGATCAGTGGCGGAGACATGTCACAGCGCGAAGCCATACTTGGCCGTGATATTTTTGCAATTTGGGACCGCGGGGCTAGCCATTATTGCTAAACTTGCGCTCAACAACGGCATGAATCATTACTCGTTCGTGTTTTACAGGCACTTGGTGGCCACCATCATCATCTCCCCATTCGCGTTTGTACTTGAAAGGTACATATATACCGTGTTTGTATGTATGTCATGTCCGTCTATAATACCGGTAACAATTGTAATTAGATAATATTTGTGTAGGAAATCGAGGCCACAGATGACCGTCTCTGTTTTCGTCAAGATACTGATGCTTGCCTTACTAGAGTGAGCTTTCTGACATTACTCCCTCGATTTCAGCCAGTTAGTCCACTTTGACTATTTGATATGTACTGATGAAAAGTCAAATGAGTTTAACTGACTGAAATTTTTCTGTGTGAATGTACTTTGTAATGATAATTTAAGGCCTAATATATAATGCATTTTCGTGCAGGCCAGTAATCGACCAAAACCTGTATTATGCCGGCATGAAGTGCACTACCGCGACATTTGTTGCTGCTTTGAGCAACATTGTTCCTGGCATAACCTTTCTACTAGCTTGGATTTTCAGGTATTATATACTCCGTATAATTTAGTTAAATCAACAAAATATAATCGCAAATTAAACGTTACTCCGTATGATTTATGCTAAATGATATGGATGTCGAATCTAATCAGGTTCGAGAAGGTGAATGTCAAGAGGGTTCGGAGTCTAGCAAAGGTAATTGGAACACTAGTGACCGTTGTTGGAGCTACGATAATGACACTCGTAAAAGGTCCCGTTTTCCAATTGATTAAAGAAAGTCGCCACGAGAGCTCAACAATTAGCACTCTAAATCAACAAAATCCTTTCAAAGGAGCTCTTATGATTGCTGGTGGTTGTGTTTCTTGGGCCGCATTTATCATCCTTCAAGTGAGTACTAATTTGGTTCCTCTCGGGTTCAGTGGCTGATCCAGGATTTTACTTTTTTTGCGATATTGTCAAAAAAAATTGACCTAGTCGATGTTTATTTTTAGTAGCACAAAATATTTAGATGGAATGCTTGATTTGTAGGCTGTGACGCTGAAGTCGTACCCTGCTGAAATGTCCCTGACCGCCATGATATGCATAGCCGCGACAATTGAAGGCGGTTTAGTTGCACTTGCTTTTCAATGGGGTAACAAAGCTATGTGGTCACTACATATGGACTCAAAGTTACTAGCATATGTTTATAGTGTAAGAAAATCATCTTTAATTTATTTTTCGATATAATTTTATAAACTTGAAAATATATTACTACTATGTGTATATATTTATGGAAATGTGAAAGTTTTCGCGGTATTATGTAGGGAATCGTATGTTCCGGGTTAGCATATTATGTGCAAGGGGTGATAATGAAGGAGAAGGGGCCGGTTTTCGTGACGGCTTTTAGTCCCTTAAGCATGATCATTGTTGCTTTCATGGGGTCATTCATCCTTGCTGAACAACTTTCCATGGGAAGGTATATATGTACTTATAATTAAGTTGATTTACTTGCATTTATGTAATTAATATTGTCCTGCTTATCAGAGCAATGGTGGTAGTCATATGTTCAAGAAATCGAATATGTTAAAGAAGAACTGCTATTAAGACTTTATAATTTATGTGTATGCAGGATTATCGGAGCAATGGTGATCGTCATAGGCTTATATGCCGTAGTATGGGGAAAAAGCGAGGATCAAAGTATATCTGAACTCGAAATGACCAACGAGCAAATTCAATCAATTGGTTCGCCAATTGCTACCGAAAGCTCAATTACTGATCCAAGTATCGATCCAACAATCTCAAAGAATAATGAGTTAGTTTAAGAATTTTGAAAATTTATAGGAACATAGTGAAACGCAACTTACAAATGTATTCGTATCATTAACTTTTGTTAGCACTATTGAATTTATTGTAAAATTATTAGTTGATGTAATTGCATGTAAAAATGTATTTACGGAAATTTAAAGGTGAAGTAAATAACATCACTCCGTAATTCCGTATTATATTGAGTATTAACCATATTTTTATTTTTTAAGTGTACATTTTAATTTAATTAAGTACTCTACCTTATAAAATCATACGAGTATTTTTTAAGATTATTACCTTGTCAATAAAAAAATCAAAATTATTTTTAGAGCGTAAGACTAAGTCTTGTAAAAGACGGTCTTAATGTCATCCTCTAATGAGCTTTAATATTATTCTCTTCCTTGCAAAGGTACCGTCTTGTTACTTGTAAGATTATTATTCTTTTCCAGTTTTCTCTCTTCTGCATGGTACCTTCATCCTCTAACTTAGTCATGCGGGATTTTGTTTGATATATCATGTATACTAGAAAACATAGTATACATATATATCATGTATACTAGAGAATTATCGAATTTCTCTTGATATATCATGTATACCGTCTAGAGAATTATCGAATTTCTCTTGATATATCATGTATACTAGAAAACATAGTCATGCGGGATTTTGTTTGATTTGTCATTATTAGTAGAATAAGAATATCAAATTTTTATAATTTTTAGTAATGCAAATTACATATACTGTCATTGCAAATTGGGCATTGGCAAACGTTGTGTTTGGAAATGAGTAACAAGTAATGGTAATTTTTATCCAAATTTTGAAGGAAAATCACAAGAATACATCAAACTATGACCAATCTTCTCAAAATATACGAATCTTCAATTTATCTTTAAATATATCCAACTATTGATATATCATTTCTCAAAATATATCACGATCATTTTTTACGATTTCTTTTTTAGGTGATTTTTCTAATGACTCAAGTCCTAAAGAACTTAAAGCTTCTTCACTAGTTTGAGTGACCATTTACGAAAATTTCGAGTGATTTTAACTTTCGTAAAAAATGGCCGTGGTATATTTTGAGAAGGATATATCAATAGTTGGATATATTTGGACATAAGTTTAGGTTTGATATGTTTTGAGACGGCCGGACATAATTTTTCCAATTTTGAAAACAAAGCTAGTATTTCTGAAAGAGTTATCGAAAAAAAAAAAAGAAAAAAAAAAAAAAAGAAATCAGTGTTTGATTTACGGAAATCTAAAATCCCCGTGCATGCCACAACAAAAAATAAAATTAGAAGTGATTCTATCAAAGTTGGTGAAAATTGTGTAGGGAATGAAATTCCATCCAAAACAAGAAAAACATATACTCAACAATTCATCACTCGGTAGTCAAGTAAACGATGGGGATTAAAGACCTAGACAGAAATATAAGTTGAAAAAGCATACCCCATGAAGCACGTTCAAAGGGGGAAGATGCAACACTCGGTCACTGTTATTATCCACCGCAAGTGGGCGTCAAGTCTGAAGCCTTGCGGTGGATAATAACAGTGACTAAGTGTTGCATCTTGTGACACGCGACACAAGGGGGTGTATGGAAATTGGCAAGTATCATGTCATACACACAAGACACTCCAAGTCTATGGCAAGTCAATCATTTGACAAGCTCATCACAGACTTCACAGTCCCTTTCAAGTCTGAAGCCTTGCGGTGGATAATAACAATGGCAAGTGGCAAGTATCATTGTCGTCATACACTAGGCAACAGAATGAAGTCGGAGGACAAGCATCAAGACACTGGAAGTCTATGGCAACATGTGTGACGATTAGGGATATACGACCTTAAACTCGAACACATGTACACTTGAGATTTTGTTGTTAGGGTTAGGGTTAGGGTTAGGGTGGGATACCTGAATTAATAATCATCGAGAAGGTCCTCACAGTCCCTATCAAGTTATTCCCAATGAGCAGCATGCCTGCTGTGCCACCTAGGATCCTTCTTCTCAACTTCCTTAAAAACACGCTCCAATATACGATTCAATCTCTGCCGTTCCTTCTCCTCCTTCTTCAGATCCAAATTCTTTAAATACTCCTCAAACGTTAATTCCTTTGTTTTTCTTTTTGTTTTTGTTTCTGTTGATGTTTCTGTTTCTGTAGAGGTGATTCTATCAGAGATGGTGAAAATTGTGGAGGGAATGAAAGTGCATCCAAAACAACAATTCACTAGGTAGTCAAGTAAACGATGGGGATTAAAGAAGTAGACAGAAACGTAAACAAAGTGAACAAAGTAAGCAACAAATCATAAAGATAGCTTAGTGGATGAACTCACCAAAAAAAAAAAAAAAAAAAAAAAGCAGGTTCAAACAAGGCCAGTGTAGGAGGGATGTGGGATGTCATTGGGACGGGCGGGTGAATGGTACCTCATACCCGCATACAAGGGGGTGTATGTATTGGAAATTGGCAAGTTAAGTATCATGTCACACACAAGACAACAGAAATAATCAAGTCTATGGCAAGTCGTGGGAAAGTGATTAGCAAGTATCATGTGATACACTCATCAAGACACTCCAAGGAAATTGGCAAGTATCATGTCATACACTAGACAGCAGAAATAATCAAGTCTATGGCAAGTCGTAGGAAATTGATTGGCAAGTATCATGTCATACACTCATCTTGTCTATGGCAAGTCGGAGGAAATTGGCAGGTGTCATGTCATATACTCAAGACACTCCCAAGTCTATGGCGAGTAGGGGTAGACAAGACATATAATAGTCGTATAATAATTCAACATGTGTGACGATTAGGGATTTACGACCTTAAATGAGATTTTGTTGTTAGGGTTAGGGTTAGGGTCCTGAATAAAACGGATGATCCTCATCGAGGTATTCCTCATCATAGTACTTATCGGAATCTTTGTGCTCAGCCGCAAGTCTGCTGTGAAAGCCAGGATACTCCTTCTCAAGTTGAGCAGACAAACGTTTCATCTCCCGACTGAAATTCTTCCTCTCCTTCTCCGTGTTCTTCAAATACTCCTCATACGTTCTTGTTTTTCTTTTTGTTTTTGTTTCTGTTGACGTTTCCGTTGATGTTTCTGTTGATGTTTCGGTGTGCACCTT
>JAUEKU010101066.1:0-12926 GCA_032274805.1 Gypsophila paniculata
GCAGAATGAGATTCAAATGCTTAGACATGTGAGTTTCTATCCTCATGTCTCATTCTCTAAGAGCTAATTATTGTTTCTAACATAAATTGAAGGTCGCTACCACGTTAAAATACAAATGCTAAAATAAGAACGTTGTACACGTACGACAGGTGCGTGTGAATAAAAAGTGATTACTTTAATACTTATTGTGATTGTTTCAACGCTTATTGTGACCATGTCCTGCATTTTGGTGCTACGAGACGTCAATTTAAATGAGTATGCGATTATATAGTTTATTCATGTTGTTATTCTTAGTTTCATTTTCATTGATTGTTTGGACATTGGTGAATTTGATGCTAATTGATATTTGACCAAAAACGTGAACAACCGATACACCATTAGACTAAAATGCACAGATGAAGAAAGTAGTCGTTGCCAACCCAAAACCCAAAATAATTGTAATCCCTAACATCTTAAAAGTCTAAGATTGCCGCACTGTTACGGCTACAGTGCCCAAACTTTTCGTTTGGTTTTCACTCCACTGTGGGCTTTAAGCTTAGGTTGGCCCTCCATCTACACATATCTACTTTGGGCCGCCCTTCATGTACACATTTCTACTTTGGGCCGAGTTGTTTCTAAATGTGTGTGGTGCCTTGAGTTTCGCTTTCACGTGGGCCTTCACGGTTACTTTTTCAGCCACATATACTTTCTTTATTACTCCGTATTAGGGATTCTGCCTTATTCTTTCTCAGCCACATGATATCTGAGTTTCTTCCCTCTTCAACGCTTCTTTTGCTACGATTTTCATTGTTTGAACTTTGTTTCCTTGTTTCGAACTAAGGTCTTTGTTTCATTGTTTGAACTTTGTATTCGTATCTATGTTTGATTTGATTATTATTAATTTGGTTAAAATTTGTTTATTTAATTAATAATTTGGGATGATTTGTTTCTATTGTTACATCAGGGTTTTATTATTACTATTAATTTATTTTTTAATTATTCATTTTGGTTTATATTTTTTTAATTTGAATATTTTTTTGTTTGTATTTCAGGTTTTGGTGGATCTCAAGGTTTGTTTTCTAATTTGTTTTAGGGTTATTGGATTTTTAATGTTGTTTGTGATTTTTGGATTTTTAATGTGTTTTATTATTGGATTTTTAAATTTTGTGATTTCTGCTTTAGTTTCTCTTTTGTTGTTTGTGTTTTTTGGGACGATTTTGTTGCTGATTTCTGTTACACACTTACACCTAATGGAGTCAATAAGTAAAATACGCTTTCTTTTTCTCTCCAATCTCATAATCTTTTCTCGGAAAATCAATTTATGTAAATAAGCTTAAATTACGGAGTTCAACTTTTCTTTGATTTCCTTTTGGTATGTAAATATAGGGTTAAACGTTGACCCCAACGATGGGAGAAAACAAGGCAGCAATGACGACACTTTCTCCATCGTAAAACGACGATGAAGATGAGGACGTTAAGCCGGTAATGGAGGTAGTGTTCCGTTTTTGAAGTTACTCATAAATTACCATTCACAAATTTATTTTCCTTACTATAGATTACAATAAAATTTGTTTTAGTTAAGTATCGTAATGGATAACTATTCAAAGTTATCCGTTAATGGATAGAAACAAAGTACTCCTTATAATAGAGGTTTAAGAGAAGAAAAGAAATTAGAATTGAACGTCAATTTATCAAAGTCACTATCGAATTAGCTGTATCTTAACAAAATTTCATGGTTTGTGGTTTTTGAAGTGTACTTCAAAGTTCATTTCTTTTCTATTGTTTTTTTATTTTTTATTTTTATTTTGTGCACACATTATTATCCTTTCACTTGGTCTAAATGTGTGTGCATTTAAATGAATGTTCTTCTAAATGCAATTTGTGTGCAATATGGGTAAGTGCTACGGAATACAATTTCGTGTGCACACAAACACGTTGCTAAAACAACACTCTAAAACATATTCTAATGTTTTAAATTTGTGTGGTCTAAAGCAAATTAATTAAATGAATTCGCTTGAGTATGATCAATGTGTTGCAGTGTTGGTCTAACTGTTGGTGTCTATTGTTTTAGACAAAAATGTGTATGATCAATGTGCACAAAAATGAAAGTTATATGATCAATGTGCATGATCAATGTGCACAAAAATGTGTATGATCAATGTGCACAAAAATGTTTTAGGCTTTATAATTTCACTTACATACACATTATATTAAAGTTATATGATCCACAATAATTTAAGGATTAATCGTATCATATACAAACCTTATATAATTTCAAAAAAAAATTATAAAGGGAGTAATTTTAGAAAAAGTGTATTTATAAGGGTGTAATTACAAATTTTCCCTATTTTAAATGCTTAATATTACCCAACACACGTTAAAAAACTATTTTACATAATGGAAACATTTAATTAATCTTTCTTAAGCAGATTAACTTCATTTCAACAGTCAACACTAATATTAATAAGGAAAATTTAACACCAATAAACCATACTATTGATGGTCTTTCATCAATAAACTAACCTTTAAATAATTTCACAATAAACTCATCTATCATTACACTCTTCCATTATTGCACTAGCTTAATAAATGACCGGTTAATTCCGGTAGAAAGTAGTAATGGGCCCCATTTGCTGCTTCACCCCCTCTTTTAGTCAGTAAAAGTCATTTTCTTTGCTTCTTTTCAAAAATTAATCTTTTCTTTTATCTTCCTTTTGTCTCCCAATCAAACAATGAAATTCCTTGCATAATATTAGGCGCATCAAACAATGGAAGCTGGAGAATAAAAAAACTGAAGAAGCCATTTTTTTACACTATGTCGGGATTTGATATAGTCAAAGAGATACTGATGGAAAATTGGAGGTTATATGGGTGGCTAATAGGGAAATGTCACTAAATGACACTTCTGGTGTGCATAAAATTTCCGAGGATGGATATTTTGAGGGTATGAATGGAGAGAATAAGAGTTTTTTGGTCGTCTAATGTACCGACGTATGAGTTTAGGAACTCAATTTTTCGACTTGAGCATTCCGGCAATCTTGTTTTGTTGTTGAATGTTTGAAGCGAAGTTGTTTGGCGGAGTTTTGATCACCCTACTGATTGTTTTTACCGGAGATGCCGTTTACCATTGATAGTACACAGATTGAGAACACATGCCTTGTTTCGGTCTCGGAAAAGTCTTATGGACCTATCTGGTGCGAATTTTACAATTGGTGTGAAAATTATTGTTCTGACTCGGGTTCTTCTGTGGGATGATCAGTCTCGTTGGAGAAATGGACCTCAGAACGTTTATTTATTTGTCGGACTGAAATGAGTTATTGGTATTGCTGTAAGTGGAGAATAAATATACTTTGTGTTTTCCCTGGCAAACAAATCAACAAGTTTGCTGCATTTTGTGGTGAATTACATTGGAAGCTTGGACAAAAGAGATTGGGACACTGGTACTAGGAAATGGGAAACGGTATGGAGCTCTGGACAAAGTGAGTGCGATGTTCATAAAAAATGCGGAGCATTTGGGAGCTGTAAGGCGACAAATTTGCCCATATGTGGTTGCTTAAGAGGGTTTGTACCATGTAATAATACAAAATGGAGCAAAGGAAATTAATTTGATTTTGAGATGAAGACATTGAAGGAGAGAGGGAGTATGAGGTAGGAGAAGGTAAAGAGAGCCTAAAACAAATTTAAAGAGACATTAAGCAAGAAGTTTACCGGTTTTACAGGTTGCTTGTCATCAAAGTGCAGTGATGGAAGAGGGTGGGAATAGATGAGTTTATTGTGGGATTATTTAAAGGTTGGTTTATTGATGGAAGACCACAAATAGGATGGTTTATTGATGTTAAATTTCCCCAAATAAAATACAACATGCTGACATATAACAAGGTCCCGCATTGTTCATTCAGTTAGTCCAAAGCCATCGAAGTTGCTGATGATTAAAATCAGTACACCGAAAAAATAAATTAAGGCGGTGAAGTACCTGTCAGACTCCATGACTGAATGAACGTTTGAATCCTTAAGCTCACAAAGTTCACTGAAAAGTTGATACAGCAGAATGTCCCGAGTGAATAAAAAGTAAATAAAGCCAAAAATGTCATAGCGATCAAGTCGTGCCTCGTACTTGAATTTGAGCAGTCACTTATGGTGGTTGTGGTTCATATACTAGATGTGTCAGAAAACCTATGCCAACCCTAAATCTACCTAAATTGTTTAACTGATATACTTCCATTATACACAACCACGAATGTGGTAATCGGTCTTGGGCACTGATCTTCAGGATTGAACTGAACTGAACTTATCTTTATCTTAACCGAAATTTATGTCCAAAAGAACAGAGCTTGAAAATTATACACCGAATAACACCGACTTTGAGGAGTTACTTATGGTTGTTCATATTCATATACTAGGTAGATGGCTACACAAACTAAAGACGAAAACATCACGAATATCATCAGCTACCAAATGAGCATAAATATGGTAATTCAAAAGGAACAATTCATCATACAAATGGCTCCGTATCAAATAAGACCGTTGTAAGGCATATATAAACAGTATAGTGATACAGTTGCTATCAACTAATGACGTACGTCAAACAACGGTGTTATAAGAGACTAATTCTTCAATTAAAAATATACACATAAAAGACATTATCATCCCTATGATTCTAGTCCTGAAATCATCAAAGCATAGACACAAAAACTTATTTGAATATCGGGTTTTCTAACGCGTGACAGGTGAATGATTATAAAATTAATCTATTTGGAAAAATTGTCTCATAAAAAGTCACTGAATACTTCTATTTTCGTGATATTTTTGTATTTTGGAATTATTACGGTGTGTCTAGTGGCACACGTTAGAAAACCGACAATTGATATATTAACAAAAATAATTGAATCGACTAGAAAGGAGTAATAACGTGATTATACCTGAAGTTGATGGTTCTTGTGATTTTGTGAGAGAGTAGGAATCCAGAAATGAAAGTAAAGAGCAAGTGAATTTCTAATTTAAAAAAGTTTTTGAAAATCCTAAAACTTGGGTTAAATATACATTTATGTTCAATTTTTGAACTCCCTCCGTTTAAATTCAATTAACTACTTTAATACGTTTAAAAAAGTCGAGACATACGACTTTTGGTTAATTATTAGGAAAAATTTGTAATTACTCTCTTATAAATACATTTTTTCTGAAATTACTCCCTTTTATAATTTTCTTTTGAAATTATTCCCTTATAAGACACTACTGATCTAAATTTGCTCCCAAAACCCAATTCAGGCAAAAAAAAATGAGAATATTCCGGCACATTTGAATTTTTCCTCCTAAATTGTGTTTTTTTGGACAAAAATACCCCTGCCCCTATTATTTATTCCTTTCTTTGTATTCACTCATTTCATTACCTTCCTACTCCAACTCATCTCCTTCTTTGTTCAAATTCACTATATTTCACTCAACGTAATTTTGATTGAAAATCAACACCGTAACAAAGGTAATAACTTTTTTTTTTTTTTATAAAATGTAATAATTCTCATTAATAACGCCCATTTCAAGGCACACGTCAACCATACAATTCACACAAAGTCACCTATCAGAATTATAAGAGATTACACCCATGGAGCCATTGTCGACCCCGTGAGTGTAGAGCTATCTGCCTATTACATAGCACTCTAGCCTTAAGAACCTGCAAGATATTAAGAACA
The DNA here is from genome assembly GCA_032274805.1 of Gypsophila paniculata. Taxonomy (NCBI): domain Eukaryota; kingdom Viridiplantae; phylum Streptophyta; class Magnoliopsida; order Caryophyllales; family Caryophyllaceae; genus Gypsophila; species Gypsophila paniculata. Next base: position 5,667 of record JAUEKU010101066.1, read on the forward strand.
ATGACTCGGGGATGCATCACACAACAATCAACACGAGCCTTGTTCCTAGCCCACCATATGCCATAGATAACTCCTAGTATAGCTGCCCCTATGACCTGTTTCACAACAAGTGAAGGAAACCTTTTCTTGATCCACCATTGCCACACCTGAACTCTTGGGATATTGGTATGAAGGGCATTAGACAGAAGATCACAGCACAGCTCACTAAACTGACATTGAAAGAAAAGATGCTGATGGTCTTCATTTCCACTTCCACAGAGGACACATAGACAGCTTTGGCAAACACCCCAATGGGCTAATCGATCCATAGTGCTTAATCTACCTTGAACAAACAACCATCCAATAAATGAGTGCTTAGGAACTGCAATTCCAGTCCATATCAGAGGCCACCAAGGAACTTTTGGCTGGGAACCTAACAACCACTGATAACCAGAGGCCACTGTGTAAGTGCCTCTCACAGACCCCCAACCTGGGCCAACATAACCAGCTCTCAAATCATTTTTAACTTTACAAATCATTTTCCAAGCCCAAGTGGAGTTGATAAGTGGTTCATACTCCCACCACTGTCTTTGTTTCAGATATGTACCATGAATCCATCTAATCCAAAGTCTATCTTCCTTCTTGGCCAGCCACCACACATACTTCCCAATCAAGGCTTTGTTCATAAGCTTAGAATTAAGAATACCCAAGCCCCCTGCCTTAACAGGTTTGCAAATATTCTCCCAGTTGACATTAGGAGCCCTGGAATTATGCTCATTGCCTTCCCAAAGGTAGTTTCTGCATATATTATCAATCCTCTTGATTACCCCTGCTGGAATAATAAAGATACTAGCCCAATATGAATGCATATGGGACAGAACAGACTTTACAAGGACAAGCCTCCCAGCATAAGACAATTTCTTAGCCCCCCAACTCTTGATTCTACCAATAATTTTCTCAATCAAGATATCACAGTCCATACCACTCAATTTTCTGGGAGAAATGGGTACCCCCAAGTACTTGAAAGGAAGTTTACCTGGAGCCATACCAGTGATTCTCACAAATTGGCTACTTATATGAGCAGGCACACCATTGAAAAACAGTTGAGATTTATCCTTGTTCATTTGGAGCCCTGAAGCTAATCTGAAGGTCTCAAAGGCACTAAGCAGGAGCTGAACAGAATGCACATCACCCCTGCAAAACATGAGTAGGTCATCTGCAAAACAGAGGTGAGTGAGCTTCATTTGTTTACACAGAGGATGATATCTGAACCCTGCATAATCAGCCATAACAGTGTGAATTCTGGATAAGTATTCCATGGCTATAGTGAAAAGAAGAGGTGACATTGGGTCTCCCTGTCTCAACCCTCTCTTACCCTTGAAATAACCAAATTGTTGACCATTCAATGCAAGAGAATAGGAAGGAGTAGACACACACTCCATAACAAGGCCAATGAAATGCTCAGGGAATTTTAAAGCCACTAACATGTCATTTATAAAACTCCATTCAACTGAGTCATAGGCTTTTTTAATGTCTATCTTCATCATAGCCCTAGGGGAACAACTCCTTCTTCCATAAAGTCTGACTAGGTCTTGACAGACCAATATATTCTCCACAATTTGTCTGCCTTGGATGAATGCGCTTTGATTAAGACTGATAATATCTCTCAATACCCACCCAAGTCTTGAACAAAGGATCTTAGATATGCACTTATAAAGTACATTGCAGTAAGCTATAGGCCTGAAATCCACCACAGAAGATGGCCTGGCTTTCTTAGGAATCAAAGAAATAATGATGTGATTCAATTGCTTCAGTAATTTCTCAGATTGAAAGAAGTCCAGCACAGCAGCAGTAACTTGCTCCCCAATAACATCCCATGAGTCCTTAAAAAATTGGCTACTATAACCATCCGGGCCAGGAGCTTTATTACCACTAATTCCAAAAATAGCTTCCTTTACCTTCTCTTTAAGAGCTGGCAGAGATAATAACCTTACATGATTCTCAGTCACAGTTACTCCCAAAGCCACAGTTGCATGATGCACTGGAGTAACATTACATTGAGTTCCCAACAAATCCATATAATATTGCTCAAAAGCTTGATTAATTTGATGCATCTCAGTACACAGGTCACCAGCAGCATTTTTAATTTCCAGAATCTTGTTCTGCCTTCCCTAGCTTTGATGCAACAATGGAAAAAAGAAGTGTTGTCATCACCCTCCTTAAACCATTGAGCTTTAGCCGTTTGAGCCAAGAAGGTGTCCCTTGCCTTGACCATAGCAGCACAATAAGTAGCAGCAGCCATTTCTTCAAGAATCAGACCATCATCAGTAGGATTTTGCTGAACAAGTAATTGCTTCTCAAAAAGAGAATCCCTGGCCTTCTGAGCAAGGGTCTCAACATTAGCAAACTGATTTTTATTTAATTCCTTTAGAGGTTTCTTCAACAATTTTAGTTTCTTGACAACTTGGAAAATAGGAACCCCATACAGTCTACTCCCCCAGATCTCCTTGACTACCTTCAAAAAACCTTCAGCCTGACTCCACATATTAAAATATTTGAACCCACAAGTGCCAGCCCTATGCTGCTGCTCCAAATCAACCACACAAGGGCAATGATCAAAGAGGCCCTCAGGTAAGAAATTAGCAGAAGAATTAGGGAATTGAATAAGCCATTCATCATTATGCATAACCCTATCAATCCTACTGCACACTCTGTGAGGGGGATTTTGTTTATTATTCCAAGTAAAATAAGCTCCCCTAGACCTCATCTCCCCCATCCTACACTGAAACATGCAATCCACCAGAGGCTTTACCTCAGCAAGCTGAACAACGCTACCAATTCTGTCTTGTGTACTAGTGATACTATTGAAATCCCCACACCAAACCCAAGGTTCAGTGATACTCCCAGCCCTATTACATAAAGTAGTCCACAGAGCTTCTCTATCTTGCAGCTTATTGAAACCATACACCATAGTTACCCAAAACACTCTACCATCACTAATAAGGTGACATTTAGCATGAATAGATTGGCCATCAACCTCCCTAATATCCACAGAAATAATAGCAGAGTTCCATAATAACCAAATTCTCCCACCAGGATGATGAGAGTAGTTGGTACTTATGGACAATTTAGGATCTAAAGTAATAGCTACTTTATTCAAATTAGATTTACGTACCCTAGTTTCAAGAAGACCAAACAGCTCAACCTTATTGTTATGCAAAAAACAGCTTATTTCCCTTTGTTTGGCCAAGCTATTTAGCCCCCGTACATTCCAAAAACCAATGCTAGCCATGATCCCCAAGGACACAGACCAACCCCCTATCACCCCCAATTTCAGCATCTCTTACCCCAAGCCTTAAGGAGTCAACATATGATACATTGGGCCTAACAACACTACCCCCCACCAACGGGCTAACTGGACAACCCTTGTCAGGAGGAACCCCTTGCACCTGGTTCCTTCCCAGGCCTGTGCTTCAACAACTTTAGGTTGCCACACTTTCTTAACATTCTGCTCCACATGTCTCCTACAATCACTGTCCTTGTGTCCAAATCCCCCACACACCTTGCAGGAAACAGGGACCCACTCATACTCCACTCGTACAGTCACCATATCCCCTACCTCATCTTCAAACACAACCTCAGTCATCAACTCCTGATTAATCTCCAGTTCGACCATAACCCTAGCAAATTCCAAATGCGTCCTTTGCTTAGTACGTTCATCCACCCTGAATACCTTACCCACTTCAGTGGCTATCTTCTCCAGGCACTTGTCACCCCAAAATTTCAAATGCAATTTATATAAACGAATCCACACATGAACCTTAACCACAGGCTCCTTAACCAGCTCCACTCCACTCGACCATGGCTTAACAATCAAAGGTTTGTTATCAAACGTCTGAAAGCCTCCCTGTAATACTTGTTGTTGGATCTCAACAGAAGGAAAATGAACAAGAAAAACCCCATTTGACAAAAACGAGATCTTATCATATCCAAACTTCCTCCATATCCGATTCACAAAGCCAGCAACTACCGACGGAGGGGGATTAGTGCCTAGAATATAACATACCACAGCATAGCTCCAGTAACTTACCTCCAATTCCACATCCTCCTTATCAATCTTGAGTCTCGCCTTGGGTTGCGGCTCCTTTTGATGCTTCTCAACGGACTTCCCCCTCTTTGACGCACGAACTGGTGTCCATTCCTCTGCATCCAGACCTTCAATTTCCCCAAGTTCCAAGTTCAACGGCGGAATAGCTGGAGGAATCGCCTAAACCTAACAACATTGAAAGTATAAACTAACAACTAGATTTATGTAATATATTAACACAATTGTATATTACGTCAACGTTACTATACTTAACGTTTTTCAAATATTTTTGTAAATAAGTTATTATTAAATGATAACATATTACACTGAAATCTAAATATAGTTAATTTGAATGTAAACATATAATATAAATCTAGTGGTTAGTTTTTTTGCATTTTCGTATTCACAAAATTTAACAATGATCAAATAATAAATGGAAACATAATATATTAGAATTTAAACATATTGTATAAATGTAGTAGTTAGTTTGTTATTTCTACGGCTAAGAATATGTTGACAAACTTATGTAATATGTTACCATTTTAGTTCATTTTGTTATCATGCAAAATTTTTTTTCTTTAATTTTTTTTATAAAAATAAAAAAAATTAAAAAAATAAAAATTGGACTGAGTAGATCCGACAAGTCTTCAGCTTAAGATGGGTCGCCCTGTCTTAACCTAAGGGAGACTTATTGACAATTCAGTATTTCGATTTACAATTCTTCTTTTAAATTGAAACTAGTTTTGCTCCCGTGCGATGCACGATTTCGTTCTATTAGACTTCTAAGATCAACCTGAAAGGTTTTCGATATGAGAATGAAAATTTTTATAAGATCGTTGTACGCGTAAAACTGATTGATTGTAAGTAAAATACGATCATCATAACACTTAACTATGACTATTCTAATAAAAAAGACGTGACCAGTTTTAGAAGTTTAGAATAAGTCATATTTAAATAAAAATTGGTCACAATAAACATTATAGTGGTTACATTTAGTGACAGTAATCTGTCGTACATGCACAAGGTCTTAACTGAAAATTTATGCTATACATAATAAACATGGGGTATACGTATGCCTGAAAATTTGTGTATTCTGAAAATAACCTGCCATTTATTATCATAATCAATAATTTAATAAAGTATATTTTTTGAACTAATGTAGAGTCTAGTCCACAAAATAAACTTGTTTACAACACCAAAATTTACTAAATTTTATTTTTTCTTTATTATCACAAAATTATTTAAAAGAATAAAAAAAATTAATTGAACATATTTATTATCGCTATTCATTATAAATGGTTTCTTAGAATTAATATTTTTGCTTTAAATAATATTTCTTAATTTAATACTCCCTCCAATCCAAACAATTCTTCCCGTGGGCCCGGGCACAAGTTTTAATGTAAAGCTAATTTATTGTACTTTTTTAAGGGTAAAGTGGGAAATCTATTTACCAATTAAGGAATGGGAAGATTGGTTTGGATTGTACAAAAATGGAAAGTGGGAAGATTGGATTGGATTGGAGGGAGTATGAGTGAACTTTTTATCACCATCAGAAGAAAAAATTTAATTATCAAAAAAAAAAATCTTCGAATATATGATATGGATATGTTAATTTTAGATTCGATGCTTATATGTTAATAAATTTGGTTCGAGATTAAATTTCTTAATAAAATATATAAATATACACCATATTTTGAAAATGAAAGTATTTTTAATAATCATGATACATATCTTTGGGCGTGATTACTTGGTATGTTAAAATAAAACATAAAAAGAAAGTGAAAAATTAAGTTTATGAAATATATAATAAATAATTTTAGTATATCATTTGTATTAATGTGAGATTGTTGAAAACTAAAGGTTATAATAAATTAATTAGAGTTATATAATTTGATTCATTTAACTATTTTTTTATATTACTCTTACTTTTATATAATCGTTAATTATATAGTAAATTATAAAAATTGGATAATTATTAATTATACTATATGTATGTAGGCTATATACTAATGAAAATGATAATTTGACTCTTATTTTTTTTGTCATCATAATAATTTTGTTATTATTTAAACTTAAGGCTACACATAATTGAGAAAAATGGATGACGGTATTTTCTATACCTATTTAATGTATTGACGCCTATATATTTGAAAACTTAATACATTCAAACAAAAGTACGTATACATTTAAATCATTGATGACAACTATTTTCCAAAATTTGGATGATTGTTTTATTTTCTTCTATGTTAGTTATAATATTTTTTTAATTACTTGTAAATAAGATAATGCATAAGTGAAAAAAAGTGGATGATAGTTTTTTTTATTTAATGTATCAACACATATGTAACAAATGTTAACATTTTTATTGTATATTACTCTAATTACTTGTACTTTTTTCTCGACATACTTAATTAATACGAAGTAACTTTTTCTCTACTTATAAGTTGAAAATAATATGTGATAATTTTTTATATATGCTTAAATTACTTTCATAATTTAAAATTCAATTGCATTTAATTGTGAAATTGAATATAAAAAATTAGATTATTTTAACATTTACAAAAAAAGTTGAAAAGTTGAATAAATATTATACCTACTTTATACCCATTTTTTCATGCAATAATAGATGTTATTTGGCTAAATATTAAGCAAAAGAAGCTTAGGTTTCATACTAATATAGAATACTAAACACACACTTAACAAATACACACTTAACAAATGCTCACTAATTAATAGATGCTCAATGATTTCTTTTTTATATGTTCTATAGATATAGATTGTTTGAATTGCACTAAATTGAAATATGAATAAATGTAAACAGAGTTTAAAAAATTAAGTCAAGATCATCAACGACGCCTCATTCTCAAATCTCCAATCAACCTACAAGTTTTATGTTATGGTGTGTTTGGATATAAGAATTTCATTTAAAAATTTAGATTTGATTCAAATTCCATGTTTGAGAAAATTAAGGAATTTGGATTTGGATTTGAATAAAATTCGACTCCCAATCTCATACATGTATAATGTAACACCCCCGTGTTAATTATTAAACTAGTTAGGAAATTAAGGTCTAAAAACATTAGATCTCAAAAGTCAAACTTCACCTTTGACTTTTTCTAAACCTAATTAGTTAAAATAAAAATAAAAGGAATAATGTTCGAAATTCAAATAGAAACATATTTCAAAATTTTTGT